>PVKU01003543.1:0-175326 GCA_004027475.1 Anoura caudifer | reverse complement strand
TTCCTCCCATCTCTGTTGGTTCCCCATGCATCTTTCTTCATTTCACTTATTGTAGCCTTCATTTTTTCATCTAATTTGTGAGCAAAATCAACCAATTCTGTAAGCATCCTGATCACCAGGGTTTTGAATTGTGCATCTGATAAGTTGGCAATCTCTTCATCGCTTAGATAAATTGGCTCTGGGGCTTTGATTTGTTCTCCAGTTTGAGCCATTTTCATTTCTGTTTTTTTTTTTTTTTTTTTTTTTTTTTTTTTTTTTTTTTTTTTTTTGTCTAGTCGTGGCTGTTAGGTAGTGAGGGGTGGAGCCTCAGGTGTTCCTCAGGGCAGGACAGCCCAGTCGCTGGTTAGTGACGCTGTATGTGGGGGCGGGATCTGAGAGGAGACAGTGGTGCTTGTTCCCCTCACTCTCGGATTCCCCTCCCTTCCACTGCTTTCCTTTTGCCTGCATTATCTGCGCGTGAATGTGGGACCACCCAGTCAGCCAGCTGCCTTGTGCAGCCTCACTGGTTCTGCACAGTTGCTGCCTGTGCACCTGGGGGCTGCCAGCCACTCCTGCCTGCGTGCCTGTCCACACCTCCGCTTTTTCCTGCTGCGACTCCTCCCCTCTTAACCGGTCTGGATGAATCGTTGTTGGACTTCCAAACAGTTTGATTTTCTGAGTTCTGGTTGTTTTCTTGTTTCTAAATCTTTGTTGTCCTTAATTTTGGTTGTGAGAAGAGGCACAGTGTGTCTGCCTACGCCTCCATCTTGGCCGGAAGTCTAAAATAGTCTTGTTAGAGAAATACTAGGTTGACTGAGTGATACTTTTCTGCCTATCAAATTAGCAGTGATTGAAGAAATGGAAAAAATCAATTTTGAAGAATATGTACTCTGACTTAGACATTCAGATACTGAGTAGGGAAGTAAGTTGATACAAACTTTATGGAGAATTGGTAATACAGCAAAAACTTCAAATTTTTATATTTTTAAACTATTTAAATTTTAGAAATTTATCATAAGGACATAATCAGTGGGTACACAAATTTTTCTGTTTCAGTAAATATTGATTATGTATGACTATCAGATAATATTCTTGTTTCCATGGTAGTTATCAAGCCACAGGGCCCCTACTTGAGTAGAGCCTACAGCTTTGAGGGATAGAGAAACACTCATAAAAGCAATACAGATAATTATGACTCTCATAAATGCAATGAAGAAAATAAATAAGACTTCATGGTATATAATGAAGGCATACCTCAGTCAGGGAAGGTAGTGGGGTTTCTGCTACCCAAAACCATCTTAAATGCCACCATGCTGCTGTGTTGCCTTGTTAAGAGGATTCTTAGAAGCATTTAGTCAGAACTTCACTGATGTTGCTTTTTGACTTAGTTTATTCTTAGGCAAGCTCATACACTGGTTCTTTGAACTTCAGTTCTTCCTGTACTGAGCAGGACAATGAGAAAAAACCTCTCTCGATGGTCTAAACCCAGCTCTATTAGTGTGTGAACAATCCAGTGATAGATAAATTCTTTTTCATGGTATCTTTTCTGATACCTTCTACTTAAATTTTAAAAGTTTAAAGGATTGAGACTTCACCTTCATGGTCTGTATTCCCACTGAAAAATGTAGAGATAAAGTGAATTTTTCCCTGTCTGCTTCCCTGCAGTTTCTTTCTTTACCTAGCTTGACTTATGGTACCTGTGTTATGCTTGTGACAGATGTACTGGACCCAACCCTGCCTCCCCAAGGTGTAGAGAGGAGGTGAGAGGGAGGGAGTGGCACTGGGGACCTCCCACTTCACTTTGCCAAACTAGGGTCATGCTCTATGAGGTCATCAGTGTCAGCTGTTCTCTCAAAGTAAGTGCCTCCTTAGCTGTGTGGTTTTACTAGAACAGTGAGAATCTTTTTTTTGTTTATAGTTATTCATGTCTCACATTAGATGATGAGGCATTAAGAGAATCATAGTCCACCTTAAGAGAATCATAGTTAGTTTTCTATTTATGATATGTCTTCACCTAATTTCTTCAAGCTGATGTTGAATGCACTGGGCAAAGAGCACATCATATCACATCAGTACTCCACTGTTTGCTTTTGTGTAAAGTCAGACTCCTCCAAGCCATTTCATCTGGAGAAACACATTTTAAAGTGTAACAAAAGCTATGGAAATATTTAAAAATTTAAGCAAAGGTATAGTGTGGTTAGTCGTATGTTTTAAAATGATAACCTTTTGGCAAATGAATTAGTTGGGAGGAAAAGTATGCAGAGGGAAACAGGAAGGAATTAGCCTTTTTAGTAGTCCCAGGGAGAGATCATAGCAGGCTTGGATTTTGTTAGTGTCAATACAGATGTAGAAAAATGGATGGATTGAGATAACATAGAAGATAGGACTGACAGCTCATGTTGATATTTTGCACATAAGTTTAGTGATCAAGAGAGATGAGAACCAGAGATACAATATTTGAGAACCAACATACAGTCAGTAGTCAAAGGTGAGATTCAATGAATGTTCCAGATGACATATCCTGAGAGAGAAGATTTAGGACCAGTTCCTGAGACCAGGGCCAATTCCCAGGGAAATCAGTGTGAGAAGAGCCTGTAAAGGAGTTAGAGAAGGAATAGCCACTAAAGGAAGTAGTCAAACTAAAGAAAGGGTATCTTTGAAGTCATGAAAAGAGTATTTCAAGAAGATGGATGTGATTTAAGAGTAATTTTGTGCAGGCTTTGTAAGAAGGAAAGTTTGAAACACAGTAAACAATGGGGATTAGTTAAATTATTGTAGTCCATTTGCTGCCTCATCTGCCCTCGATAACCATTTTATTCAGGTTTCTGATCAAATATTCCCTTAATGAGACCTTTCTTGACAGATAGCCCTGCCTCTCTCTTTCTCTCATTTTATTTTAAATTGGTTTTAGAGAGAAAAAGGGGAAAGGAGAAAGTTGATTTGTTCTTCTTATTTATGCATTTATTGGTTCATTTTTAAAAATTTTTATTTACTTATTTTTAGGGAGAGGGGAAGGGAGGGAGGGAAACATCTATGTGAGGGAGAAACATCAATCAGTTGCCCCTCACACCCCCCCAACCAGGGACGGCCTGCAACCCTGGCATGTGTCCTGATCAAGATGGAACTGGTGACCTTTGGCTTGCAGTATGACTCCCATCCCACTGAGTCACACCAGTCAGGGCTCACTTAGTATCTGATTTCTTTTCTGTGTCTTTGTATAGTTTTCAAAAATAATCTTATTTAATGGCTGTGTACTCTTATCACATGTATATAACATCTCATTATGTCCCAGCATTCTGGACTTTGGAACTTATGGAAATAAAAGAGCCACGGTGTGGACTTGGCTTATTGCCAGAATTCAATTTTTATTTCTGCCTTTTTAATTCCTTGAGTATAAACTACTGATCTGTAATGAGAATAGTGCCTGGATCAGTGCCACAGTAGGTCTAAAGATCCTGCTTCTTTCCCATAAAAGCTTTCAGGTGGTAGAAAAGAGGTTCCTGGTATCCAACCCCCTTCCTGAAAAGTATCTTGTTTACTTCTGTGTAAAGTGAGTGGCACCATGTGATTTCTAAGCTTTTTGTTGACATAAATTCTTAATTTCTGAGGTTGTCTGATACTGCTATACCTAAATTTGTTTTGTTTTATGATGAAAATTATAAAACCATGGAATCATGGCTTTTAGAACATGATGCATTTTTACAGGTAATTTCTTTGTTTACTTAAAAGATGAACAAAGATAAAATACATTAATAATAACCTCATTAGGACAGACTTTTAGTTCTTGTGAAACTTTCAAAATTCAAAATTTGAAAAATAAAGTACTTTTAATGTTTTTTAGAAGTCAATGAAAGGATTCTATTTTGCGAAGCTGTACTATGAAGCTAAAGAATATGATCTTGCTAAAAAGTAAGTATCGAATGTAAACATGTTTTAGTTTTCTAAAATCAGTGCCTTTACCTTATCTCACGTTCTTCATTGAAATGGGTAAAAAAAAAATTGTGGTTTTTTTTTTTGCAGTTATTTCTAAGTATGTCTTGGAAATAAGAATTCATCACTAAGACTGATGTTAAGTTCTAGCCTAGGTTCCATGGAGATTAAGCCTAGAATGAGGATTTTCTGCATGCCTGACTAAGGCAAGAAACTTTTCGGCTTAAAACACTTTGTCTAAAAATTGTCCTGTGCTAGAATAAAAGGTAGCCGTGCTTATATCTTAACTTCTTCCTGATAAGATATCTGGTATTACACATTAATCAGCTGGAAAATAGTAATGAATACAAAATTAAATTGACTTCTGGGCAAGAGAATAGCTAGTATAAATGATTTTTAATTGACTCAGTGGGTGACAGTGAGACTTTGTTGTCTCACCCTTGGGCCTAGAGGTTTGGTGATCTAATTTCCTGATTTGGAGTGACTTAAAGCAGGAAATGCTGAGGGGGAGGGGCTATTAAAGGCATTGATAGGAAGATGGAAATGCTGATAAAGAAAATGAGAACATTTTTATTTAATATGAGCCTTGTGGCTGTTAACTGCGCTTCCTTATTAAATTGACACTTCTTCCTTCAGTGTTGGTCTGTGGTCTAATTTTAAATTCTCTTACAGGTCACTCACTGAGGTGCTTACTTATCTTTAGTTGCTACTTGATTTAACAAAAGAAAATTACCTGCATTTGGTACTGTTTTATTTTAGCTGTTAGATATTGTTTTCTTGTTTAAAAGGTAAATGCATTCTCTTAGTTGTTTGGGAAATTGTTGATCTTTAGTATTTTGATGACTTAAAAATATTTACTGCCATTACTTTTTAATTTGTATGCAAACTCTTTAGTGCTTTACCAAAATGTAATCAGGAAGAAAAAGTGATTTATGTTTTTATTTCTTATATGGGGGTAGCACCAGAAAAGATGTTTAGTAAATGTAGTATTTAGTGGTAATAGTTTGTTGTCAACTTTGTATATGTATTTGTGTGTATTACCCATTTGTTTCTATGGATGCTTTCAGTTATCTTCATATTCTTGTTTAAATAGTTGTAGACAGTAATTACGTTTGGGGGACTCCCCCCAAAACCAGAATTATCTTCTGTAGGGCAGGACTGTTGTAGTACAGGCTTCGCCGCACTAGGTGAATGTTCTAGGAACCCATCTGTATCAGTGTAGTAGCTGGTGGTGTTGTGAGAGACTGTGTTAGGCTTCAGTGAATTTTTTTTGAAGACTAGCGTGTTTGCCCATTTCACGATGGACGATTTACCAGCGCACCTACCCAGCACCTACCCACATCGCGCTGAGGGTTCAGCTGTTTTGACCAAAAATGGTATGACCTCCATGCCCTACCGTCCTCATTTACCTTCTTTTGTTTCCCTGGTTGAAAAAAGTCCTCAAAGGGAAATGTTTTGCCTTGTGGAAGAGGTGAAACAAAAAACAGCAGAAACACTAAAAGGCATCAAAATTGAGGAGTTCAAAACCTGTTTCAGCAGTGGAAAAAAACGTCACAATAGGTATATTGCATCAACTGCAGAGTACTTTGAAGGTGACTGAAGTTTAAACATGTAATAGTAAACGCACAACTTTTTATAAATAAATTCCAGTTTTGGGGGGGTTTGCCTTCGTTAATGAGTTGAGTGGTTGCTTTGGTTTAAGATGCACTCCAGTTATTTAAATATTAGTTCTTAATGTGATTATTTAAAGATTACTTATTTTTATATTATTATTTTTAAACAGATACATATCTACATATATTAATGTGCAAGAAAGGGATCCCAAAGCTCACAAGTTTCTTGGTCTTCTTTACGAAGTGGAGGAAAACATAGACAAAGCGGTTGAATGTTATAAGGTAAACTGTAAGATTAAAATTTAGGCTCTGCACAACCAAACATACAATACCCAGAGTAATGTAATAAATAACCAAATATATATTATGGACATCATGAAAATAAGTGTTGGTATCACAGTACCATTGAGTGACACAGTTTGGAACTTAAATTATTTGGCCCAAAGTACACAATAATTTATAATTAAGAGATTAGCACTTTTAAAAGAAGAGTAACACAAATTTTAAGTCTAACATGGTCATAAATGCTGTTCTTATGTGTGTGGTTTTCTTTCTTTTTTTCCCCCTGGCATTTACCTAATAAAAACATAATTTTTATTCAATTAATATTAAAATTATTTTAAGATTCTTTAAGTTTAATTTTAACAACTTTGAAATAGCATGTTATTTAGGAATTGAGTTTTTCATGTTTATATTATATAAGTATATGTACTTCAGTCATCCTATTAATTAATTATTCATTTTCTGATATCAGCGTTCAGTGGAATTAAACCCAACACAAAAAGATCTTGTGTTGAAGATTGCAGAATTACTTTGTAAAAATGATATTACTGATGGACGAGCAAAATATTGGGTTGAAAGAGCAGCTAAACTTTTCCCAGGAAGTCCTGCAATTTATAAACTAAAGGTAAAATACTGAACAAAACACAATAGAAGCAGTTGGGGAAAACTTAAGACACAACCATTTCTGATGTTTGGAGTTTAAGTGACTTTTCAGTTGCAAACTTATTAAACCAATGTTAGGTGGGGAGTTGGTATGTAATGGATGAAGTTGGTCAAAAGATACAAACTTCTAGTTACTAGATAATTGCAATACTGTATTGATATTTGAAAGTTGATAATAGAGTAGATCTTAAAAGTTCTCATCACAGGAAAAACTAATTTGTAACTGAAGTGATATTAACTAACTTTATTGTGGAAATCATTTTGCAGTATATTCATGTATCAAATTATTATGTTGTATGCCTTGATACAATGTTGTATGTCAGTAATATCTAATTGTTTTCTGTATTGATTTGAGGTGGGAGAGAGAAAACATTGACTTTGTTCCACTTATTTATGCATTCATTGGTTATTCTCGTATATGCTCTGACTTTAGAATAAACCTGCAACCTTGGCATAATGGGATGACGCTCCAGCCAACCTAGCCACCCTCCAGATCTCTTTTTAAAGTTTAATTTTTAAAATGTTTTGATTTGAGAGAGAGTAAAGAAAGAGAGAAAGGAAGGGAGGGAGGACAAGAGGACAAGGAAGAAAGGGAGAGAAAGAGAGAAAGAATATCTATAAAAAGGGACGAAAGAATGGGAAGCCCTGGTCAGGTAGTTAGCTGGATAATGTCATCTGGATGCACCAAGGTTGCAGGTTCTCATGGCACATACAAGAATCACCACTGAATGTATAAGTAAGTGAAAAACAAACTGATGCTTTCTCTCTTTCCTTCTTCCTCTCTCTAAAATTAATTAAAAAAATAAAATAAAATAACAGCAAAGCAAAATTTTTTTCTTTAAAGCTTTTCTCAGCATTTGCTATTGTTGTAGCCTATTATGGTTTGTAAATGATACCTCATTCACCCTTAGGAATGATTAATAATCTAGGAATTTTACAGCTTTGTAGCAGGATGGTGGAGCTGAGATTTATTTATTTATTTAAAAAGTTTGTTTATTTTTAGAGGGGAAGGGAGGGAGAAAGAGAGGGAGAGAAACATCAATGTGTGTGGTTGCCTCTCCAGTGTCCCCTACTGGGGACCTGGCCTGTAACCCAGGCATGTACCCTGATTGGGAATGGAACCAGTAGCCTTTTGGTTCTCAGGCCAGCACTCAGTCTACTGAGACACACCAGCCAGGGCTGGAGCTAAGATTTAAATTGAGCTATTTGATACATTTGTAATTCATTGGGTGAAAATTACCTATAGAATGAGAGTTTAGGGTTATTATGAAGGTTTTAAAGAACTACTATGTAAAAATGGAAAGGGTTGTGTTATGGGATAGTGAGGTTTTCAAACAAAAAGTTAAAAGTTTCTCTAGGATGTTATAGGTAATTACTCAAAAAGTGATAGAAGTTGTTGCTAATATATCAACCCATTTTGATTTTTACTCTTTACTGAGTAAAGTATACTGGTTTATTAAAGTAACTCTTTGGATACAGTCTTTCCTAATGTGCTAAATAGATGAAATTTTTGTTTATTTTTTAGTTTATTAAAGATTTTATTTATTAATTTTTAGAGAGGAAGGGGTGGAGAAAGAGGGGGAAAGAAACATCAGTATGTGGTTGCCTCTCATGTACCCCCAACTGGAAACCTGGCACGCAAGCCAGGCATATGCCCTGAGTGGGAATCAAACTGGCAACCCTTTGGTTCGCGGGCTGGAGCTCAATCCACTGAGCCATGCAGCCAGGACAGTAAATGGAATTTTAAATGTATATTGTTTTTAACAAACTTCTGCCTCCACTATACAGGTTTCTGATAGAATTTTAAAAACTTTGAAATAATTATAGATTTTTCACAGGAAGTTGCAATGATTGTACAGAGAGGTCCTGTGTATACGTCATCCAACTTTGCCCAGTGGTTACATCGTGTGTAACAGTAGTACAATATCAGAACCAGGACTGCTGCAGTCAAGATACAAACCTATTCCATCACCACAAAGATCTCACTTCTGCTACCACCTTGGATAGTAATCCAAGACCAGAAATCGAACCCACAACCTTTTGATGCATGGGACAACACTCTAACCAAATAAGCCACTCTGCCAGGGCTGTTCTCCATATTTATAATTTTGTAATTTCAACCTCATGTGAGGTTGGCTTTTTCTTACTCAGCATAATGCCCTTGAGATCTGCCTAAGTTGTGTGTACCAATAGTTTGTTTCTTTTATTGCTGAGTAGTATTTTGTGGTATGTATGGGGTATGTTCTGCAGTTTATTTACTTTTGAGGGATATTTTGGTTGTTTCCTGTTTTGGCTATTACAAATCTGTTGTGAACAATTTTGCACAGATTTAAAATATAATTATTTTTTAAATCTGTATAAATAAATAAATATTAGTAACATTAAGTTTCTTTGGTGAGAAGCAGCTGGGTTTTAAATATTCGTCTAAAATGTTAGATCTAAGTGTGTAAATTTCTTTACCTTACTATCTCTGTGTTATACCTCAAACATAACACCCTTATTGGCCATGACAGTTCAGTCCATTTGGTGACAGTGACATTAAGGAACACATTCGGTTGGCCAAAAAGTTCTTTTCTTTTTTTTTTTTTTTCCTGTAAGTTAGCTCTGGTAGCTCTTAGTTGTCTTTAGCTTCATTTGAAACAGTTTTGTTAGATCATATTGTTACAGTTCTCATATCAGTGTGCATTTAAAAAAATACTTATCAAAATTGATGAATTTTTGCGTAGCCATTTTAATACTGAAGATGGAAGAAAATAAACAACATTTTTGGCATATTGTGCTTTATTATTTTAAGAAAGGTAAAAATGCAACTGAAATGTAAGAAAAAAGATTTCTGCAGTGTATGGAGAAGGTGCAGTGACTGATTGAGCATGTCAAAAGTGATCAGCGAAGTTTCTTGCTGGATGATGCTCCATGGTCGGGTAGACCAGTTGAAGTTGATAGTGATCAAATTGAGACATTGAGATTTATCAGTGTTCTACCACCTGGGAGATAGCTAACATATTCAAAATACCCAAGTCAGTAACATTATTGGTGAAAATGAAAAATGTGTCTTTTATTTTATGGAAAAAATATGGATTTTTTTTGCCAACCCAATATAATTGTGGAGGGTTATTTTTCTGTCATTGTAACAGAGTTAGAGAGGTGCTTCTGAAGCATTCTGATTTCCTTTTATAACTGTCTAAAGATGTTGTTTATAGCTCAGACTTTCTTATATATAACTGTTTAGCAAAGTAGTTCTACTTTTTAAAATTTAAGGCTCTTAAGGGATGTAGTTTTTGTCATTTATTTAACGAATGATAATATTGTTGATATGAGATCTTGAATATGCGGATAAAATTTTTGAAAAGTATTCATGATGGTGTTGATCTTTTACTTATTTGTAAACATACAATCAAAATCTAGGGCTTTTTGCAAGTATAGAAGGGTCAAGTTCAAGTTTATAGAAATGATCTAGAAAAAGTAGAACCATGGTAAAGGAGAGAGGGCAATGAAAACAGAGCTCTAATTGAAGAGCTTGGTCTTTGTTAAGTGAAGGGAGCGGGGAGAAGATAAGTATAAGTAGATATGGCAGAGTGGAATTTACATATGAAGGCTTTAGTTTTCTCAGTGAAAGATGAATTGTGTTCATAAGTTGAAAGTGAGGGTTGAAGGAAAGTAGGAAATTTGAGGAAAGAGGAAGAGTTTGAAGTGACATTTTCAGAGAATGAAGAAAGTAAGTCTTTTAAAGGTAAAGTAGTATTTTTGTTCTAGGCATTACCAATTTAGAAGTCTGAGATTATGAAAGTGAATCTTTTAGCTTGCTTGTGATTTCCCAAATGCCATACCCTTAATTGTACAGCCGTTATTTTACAGATACAGAGAAAACAGATGGTAGGGCTTTTTTAAGAATCATACATGGAATTAATTGAGGTGATGTGTAAGCAAGTAGTAATTATGGGTGTTAGAGATTATAGTTTAACAGAAAAGGAACATGTATGTGTTTTATGGAAAATTAAAACTTGGGCCCTGACTTGTTTGGCTCAGTTGGTTGGGCATCTCTCCTCAAAGTGAAATGTCGCTGATTTGATTCCCATTCAAGGCTCATGCCTGGGTTGCGGGCTTTGTCCCCAGTTGGGATTTGTGTGAGAGGCAACAGATTGATGTTTCTCTCTCACGTCAATGTTTCTCTTCCTCTCTTTCTCCCTCCCTTCCCTTCTCTCTAAAAATAAATAAAATCTTAAGAAAAGAAAATTAAAACTTGGTGATGTCACTGTATTGAATGGAGCCATTCATGAGGTAGATACAAATAAATACATGTGGCATTGAGAGTATGTGAGCCCCCAGTGAGGTGGAAAGAGTAAGAGAGGTTTGGTGGTCTGAGTGGTATGACCAAACACATATTTTAAAGACCTTTGTCAATGTCAAATGGATGCCTGAGGCTGGAGTTGTAGAACAACGCCAATGGAGATGAGGTAATTAAAGAACTGAGTAGCCAGGGAATTACATCCTTTGTACTTTTTTTCAGTTGGTGATACCAGTGACAGTTAAGGATGAAGGAGTAATGTTCTATTCCAGTTGGTAATGAGGAGGAAGGGATGGAGTATCTGGATAGCATGTCCTTTGGAGAGCAGGGTTATAAATAGGTGTGGGGAGATACAATTTGAAAATGACCTTAGTAATGAGTAGGTCACAAACCCCACTCCTCTAGTTGTATGTAGATTAGCAGAGAAAAATTTACCATAGCAGAGAAGAGAAGTGATGGGGGCTATCTCAAGTTATACTCTATTCAGTAAGACCTGAGAGTGAAGACACTGAGAAGATAGTGGGAGCTCCCATATAAGAGTGTAGTGGGTAAGTGATTGTGTCAGATTTAGGGCGATCAACAGCAGTTTAAGGATAAGGACCCTATGGTGTGAGTATTAATGGGAAGTCTAGACTTCTGGTGGTGATTGGGTATATACAAGGATGTGGGGTAGCAGTCCTTGCGGTCTCTGAGGTGGTATGGGCAACCATTGCTTTTATCTAATCTTAGATGGTTCCACATAAATTTTTTGAGGTTTAGCTTCAACTCTCTGAATGGGCTAATGCAGCATGTAGGATAGTATTTCTGGTGTTAATTTACGGTGATAGAATGGTTGGTGCTCTCAGGAACCATAATGTGTTTAAAATTGCACAGGCATTTTTCTAAATTAATGATTTTTTTTAAAAAATAGGAACAGCTTTTAGACTGTAAAGGTGAAGATGGATGGAATAAACTTTTTGACTTGATTCAGTCAGAACTTTATGCAAGACCTGATGATGTCTATGTGAACATTCGACTAGTAGAGCTGTATCGTTCAAATGAAAGATTGAAGGACGCTGTGGCTCACTGCTGTGAGGCAAAGAGAAACATAGCTTTGCGTTCAAGTTTAGAATGGAATTTGTGTGTTGTACAGACTCTTAAGGTAGGTAAACTCTGTTGGGTCTCTATACTTCACTATAGATAATTACCATATATCCCTTTATATTTAGGCAGTGCCCCCCCCAAACTTAAATTTCTTTTATTTATGTACAGCAACTCTGAAATGAAATTTTTGTTAGGTTGATTACAATTTTGGAGGGATACATTGACACATATATACTTGGTGTTTATAGACTGATATAAAAATATGGTTTTACAAATACAGGAAAGGGCAAAGGATTTTGTAGGCATAAACTGATACATTTTGTAGCACTTGACAAGTCTTTTAACCTATTGTTCTTTCTGAAAAATAGGTATATCTGGAATCTTCACAGTGTTTGGAGACTGATAAAAGTAACTGGCAAGCAACCAATAAAGACTTACTTCTGGCCTATGCTAACCTTATGCATCTTACACTGTCCACTAGAGACATGCAAGAAAGCAGAGAATTATTGGAAAGGTATGTGGACTTCAGGAGAGTACTTTATTATAAATTACAATTTTCTTATTGCAGTAATTCAGTTAATTGGTCTAAACATCTTAACTGCATCATTTTATATTGTACCCATGGGTAATAGCTAATACGATGAATCACTTGGAAGGAATCATCTTGTGTGGGGATATTATAATTGGTTTTGTATGACTTTGATTTTCAGAGAACTATGTAATTATTCAGACTCAATTAAATTATTGTTAATATTTAGTTTTGATGTACTTTATAAAGAATCAGGACTGAAAATGAATGTTCTATTCTATATTTTATTTCTGAAAATGATGTAATCTTGAGAGAAAACAGAGAATAAACTTCCTTTGTCAGATGTGACTAGTATTTCAGAAAACAGTGTTTGAACTTAGAAACAAGATAACTAAAAATATGATGTGTAACTTTTCTGTTTTCCTAAATTTTGATTTTGAGCACAATTGAAAAGAAACATGACTTGGATTTGTATAAAAATGTTAGTTTAGAGCAGAGTTTGAATAGGGCCTGTGGGTCAAATATGGGTCACTGCCTGATTTTGTAAATAACGTTTCATTGGAATACATCCATGTCTCATGTTATGTGTTATCTGTGCCTGCTGATAGTACAGTGGTGGAGTTGAACAGTTGTGACAGAGATTGTATGCCTATAAAGTCAAGTTAGTTTGTGGCCTTTTATAGAAAAAGTTTGCCAGTCCCTGGTTTAGACTATTCATTTATTTGAAAAGTAATTCTTATTTCCCATCTGGCATGTAGAAAGAAGTTTCCAAATCTTTCTACTGGGGTATAGGGAAGTAGGTAGTTTTCTTGAAGTACCTAGTGTTCTAAGATGGTACTGTAAGGGTAGTGTCCAAAAACACTAATTTGCAATTTTAGATTATTTTAGGGACCATTTAGGAAGTTTTCTTTATTATGGCTTGTATACTCAGAAATTTTTGCTCATGTGAGAAAATGAGGGTAAAAGTACAGTACTACAAAAATAATTTTAACTTCATGGATCCCCTGAAGGGGTCTTGAGAACCCTAGGCATCTCTGGAACTGACTTACTGGAAGAAAGATCTATTGCTCAAATTTCTTATTAAAATCTGCTTTAAAATAATATTTTGCATTTTTATTAAGCATGTTAGCTTTTCTTACAAAATGAAGTTTCTGAGGGCCGTTTGGGTTTAGAAACACTAATTAGTACATAGATTACAAATAATAGTGGGAAATACAGTTTATTTAACTCTAGTTATCTGTATGGTAAGATGAGCAATTATGGTATTGACAACTGAAATATCTTACCAATTATTTACTTGTAATTTGAATAAGGCATATCTGATTTGAGAAATTCCAACTTTGCATTAAATAATGGAACCATATTATTGAGAAGAAACTAGAAAATATATGTTTCACAGTTTTATTATGGTATATTATGAAACGTACCATAATCAGTAAAAAAGATTTGTATCTTTTCTATGAATGGAGGACATGAACTAACTTTTGTAATAAGATATCATTTTAGAGGTTAAGCTTAAAGTATAGGGTATATGTGGAATAAAAATAAGTACTAGATGAGTCATAATTTATAAAATAGAAAAGAATATGAATCATTTAGGAGTTCGAATATGGAAGATGAAGCTTGAAATAAACTTAATTTATTTTGAGTTATTTTATTACTTATAATGCAACAAATTTAATACCTGTTTAATATTTTAATATTACAGTTTTGATAGTGTTCTTCAGTCTGTGAAATCTTGTGTGGGTGAAAATGATGAACTCGCAGCTATTTTCTTAGAAATAAAAGGACACTTCTATATGCATGCTGGTTCTCTGCTTTTGAAGATGGGTCAGCATAGTGATGTGCAATGGCGAGCTCTCTCTGAGTTGGCTGCATTGTGCTATCTTATAGCATTTCAGGTAAGCCTTTTCCAGTTTTGGGTACAATTAACATTTCACTGAGACCATTGTATTTCACATGGAAATATGTCCTGGTATATAATGAAACTATGAATGAGCCTATAGAGTTAAAGTTGAAATGAAATAGTTAATTTGATTGGTGAAAAATAACAAGATTTAAAACACTGGTGAGGCTGGTGAAACAGGTGTGTTGATGCATTGTTGGTGGCTGTCTACATTGCTGAGACTTATTGAGAGACCAGTTTAAAGAGTTTAATCCTTTTACTGTGCCATTTCTGGGAATCAGTAATAAGGAAATAGTCTGAAATATGGATAAAACTTGAATAAAAAAAGATATGCATTACTTGGACAATAATTCTAAGTAAGTTTTGGGGTATGGTTATGTAAACTATGATAGAATGTGTTTACCTCAAGGATTTTAACATGTTAATTGACATACATACATATGTAATATGTATATTTCAATGAGTATATTATATAAAATATAGCAGTGTATTTATCATCTTTGGAAAAATCTTTGTCTTGTGCATAGAATATGACATGAAGGAAATATGTCAAAATGTTAACCATTGTTTTCAGGTGATGAGATGCTGGCTGTTATCCACTTCCCAACCCATCTTTTTCAGTTTTAGGGTTTTCCTTAGTGAGTTTGCATTAATTCCAAAATGAAAAGAAGCATTATGCCAAAAAATGCATTGAGCTCAGCTTATAAAAATTGCTAGCTTTGAAGAGTGATCTTTTGCTTGATGGAAAGTGGAGGGTTCACTGTAGAGTGACTGTTAAAGGAGGTCTCTCCTTGTAGTTCATATCATACAGATCTTTGAACAGACACTATTGGTATTCATCCCACAGTGTTAAGTGCTACTATTTGCTCTGCAGCAGCATTTAAGTTCATAAGGAATATATTTACAGTGAAAATTAATGAAATTAATGAAGTTTGCTAATTTATATAAGCACTAAAAGGCTGTTATGGTTAATTTTTTATAGATTCGTAAGTAATTGACAGTTTTCATATTTGTAATTGAAACTAAAATCTGTTAAAGTTTTTAACATATATTTTGTAGAGTTAAGACACACAGTCAACTGTTTTAAACATTGACCTTTTTAAATAGTAAAAACTATATTTTTCTCTTAACCTATTCACTCAAGTCTCCTTTCCTAGGAGATAACCACTGTTAACAGTTTGTTGGGTATTCAGAATTTTTTCTGCGTATGCAGGTGTATAATAATACCCTCTTTTTATTTTTAAAAACTGTTTTGCCTCAGTGGAGATGTGCTTTATTTACTGTTGAAAGCCTTACTTTTCCCAATGTTTTTTTCATTGCTCTACTTTAGTACATAGATATTTATCTCATTCTCTCTCTCTTTATCTACCATGTGTTTCCATTGAATGTAATTGAAGGAAGCCTCTTTGGTACTTGGATTTTACATTAGCATTTGTGGTAAATCTTAATTATCAAGTGACAAGTATATAAGGGAAGGGAGGACAAGCATAGGGGTCCTCAAAGAGTCATATCAGGCTAATTTCTTTACTGTCACGGTTTTCAGACTCTTGATTAAAGGAGAGCTACACTTTTAGTAAGCATATCTGCATTTTAGTTAGGCATCACACAAAATCTCTCTCGAAACCTTTTATTAAGATGAGGAAATTCTCATTTGAGATAGTGTGACTAAATTTATAATAACTGGTCACAAATGATAGCTGTTGAATAATTCTGTAAAAGAGGCTAGGTTTGTGAGTTTTGTGCTCTTCAACAGTTGTAGACGACAAAGTTTGGCATCATGTTTAGAAAACTTGTGGGTGAGAGTACTGTGAAAATTTCTACCTGTTAATCATTTATTTCTTTTCCCTGAAGGAACTAATGTTAGTAATTCATGAGTTTTCAAGAAATTTTTTTATACATGAACAAGCACACACACATAGTATAGATAGAAAACATAAATAGTATAAATGGTATAGGTAGAAAACATTCTGTACATTGTCTATTTTGCTTAATGAAATATATCTTGATGATGCTTCCATATCAGTATAGAAAACATAGCATGACTATTGCATCCTTAGTTGTTTTGTTGGTTGCATATTACTCTATTCTTTGGGTATCCTGTAGTTTTTTTTGGGTGGGGAGTGTTTAAACCAGGGCCCTAAAACCAAGACATTAAGTTACTTTTGCTTTTTTGCTATGCTACTTCAAATAATTCTATAGTGACTAACCTGTGCTATTTCACATGTGAAAATTTAAGGGTAGAATAAACTTCTGAAAGAAGAATTGCAGGATCAAAGTGTATCTATGCATTTATAATTTATAGAGCTATTGCCAAAATTCTGACATCACAGAGGTGTGTACCAAATTACACTCAGACTACAAATTAAGGAAGTCATTAACAGCAGTTACCCCAGCCATACTTACATGGTTACTTGTAGGATATCTCCAGTCATTGCAGTGATGGACATTCGCTACATTTCAAGCTAGCCCTTTGCATTTTTGGATAATTTGGTTTTTGGTACTTACTTATATGGAGTAAAAATGTTTTTTAAGCTAATACCCATTGGGGTTTTTTCTTTTGATGCTATTAAAAAAAAATCTAGCCCTTGTTTCACAAAGTAATTTTTTTTTTATTCTTGTTCTATTACAGTTGTCACATTTATCCTCCTTTGCCCTCTTCCACCCAGCACCGCCTCTCCCCGACCCCTAGTCAATCCCCACACTGTTGTCCATGTCCGTGGGACATGTTTCTTGACTAATTTTTTCCTTTTCTTTCCACCATTCCCCTCCTCCCAAGGTAATTTTCTTAAAATCTGAAGGCTGCATAGTGTGTGTTTTTCACCATTCTATTTTTCAACTTTCTTTTAGCTCTTTTTCATAGGATATGGCTTGGAGTCCTTTCACTCTCTTTGTTGTTCCAGCTTATTCCAGCGCAATCCCAAATTATCCATGCTCTTAGAAGATGTTCAGTATGGCATTTCCAAGTATGGTTCCTATGCTGAGTGAAATAGGGCTGTCATTTCTGCTGCTGTGGTTCTGTTTCTTCAGGGTAGAAAAATTCTCTAAATACTTCATTTCCCCAAATGTCATTGGAATGTGCTTTTAGTAGAAAGTAATTTCACAGAAGTGCTCTTTGAAGCCATCTTTTATAGATTATCTAAATTCCTTGGTACTTTGTTTTTTGCGGTTGGTTTCTCAACTCATTTAATCATTGGTTATGGATGACAAAGTTTGGCATCATGTTTAGAAAACTTGTGGGTAAGAGTACTGTGAAAATTCATGGACAATCAAAAAAGCAAAATGTACTCAAAAGGACCATTTAACTATTAGAAGTAAGGGTAGCACTATATTAAAATTTTTGATTATAACATTACCAGGTTCCAAGACCAAAGATTAAATTAATAAAAGGAGAAAGTGGACAAAATCTGCTGGAAACAATGGCCTATGATCGTCTGAGTCAATCAGGTAATAGTGATGTTTAACCAGAAAAAAGGAAAATCTCTCTGTTAGAATACATTTTATGATAATATCTTCTGTTTTTTCCAGGAGAGATTGATCATAATCATATGTTTTGCCTTGCTGTATTTGATGAGGGCAAGGGATACAGAAAGAATTAGAAGAAATAGTATATTCTTTAAAAGGAAAAATATTTGATATTGTGTGTTCCCAGATGGAGAAATGCCTTAACCCTTCTTTTATCTATCTGCTAGAGCCTCCATCCTGAGTATTTTAAAGCAGTTTTTATACTAAGAATAATTACTGAATTACCAACCATTTAACATTAATTGCTTATAAGACACTTATGAAGGATACAAAGATGAGGAGATAAAGATGTCTCTTAAGGAATTGACAACATAGTAAGGGAAATGGAAGACTATATTAAAATTCTGTTAGTCTCTTGGAATTTGTAGATTTATTCCCAGTTTTGCATATTTGGGATAGATCCTAAATGTCTATTCTATGTTACCTGGTTTTGCTAAGGCAAAAACTTCCAAGTTACTCAAGTGAATCAGGGAGTAAACTGAATGCTTTCTCTAGGAAGCAGGTTTTTTTCTTTTTTAAACTTCTCCTGTGGACATGCTCACTGATTTTAGAGAGAGGGAAAGGGAGGGGGAGAGAGAGAGGGAGGGAAACATTGATGTGTGAGAGAAGCATCAGTTATTTGCCTCTCATATGTGCCCTGACTGGAGACTGAACCTGCAACCTAGGCACATGCCCTTACCAAGTATGAAACCTATGCATGATGTTTATGGAAGACGCTCCAACCAACAGAGCCATGATGGTGAGAGCTAGCAAGCAATTTTGACGTAAATTGAATGAACTTTATAAAGATGAAGAGATAGTATTAAGTCAAAGTTCCTATAAGCTTTGGTCTGTTGTTAGGCTATTGGTCTAAGCTTATATTGCTGTTCTACAATATCTCAGTCTACCTTTTTGTGGAAGGTAGACTTTCAGGTCTTAAAGAAGTGACTTTTCCATCTTTTTTTTTTTTTTATGTCTCCCTTCAACCCTTGCAGGGCTGTGATAGGTAGGTGCCTTCTCAGTGTGTCACAGTTTATAAAATGAACTGTGTTTTAATGTCTTTGATCTAGGCATTCCTGAGCTTGTCTCTGCAAACTCTTGGAAAAATAGTCTGGTGAAACCAAACCTGACTGACCAGCAGAATTACCCCAAGGAGAATTTTTTTTAAAAACAGTTTAATTGAGATATAATTAACATGTCGTGTAATTTACCCATTTACATTTTAGTTGTTTTTGGTATCTTCACAGAGTTGTACAACCTTGACCACAGTAAATTTAAGAGCATTTTCATCACCTTATAATGAAACCTCATACCCATTAGCAGTCATGCCCCATTTCCCCCCAAACCTCCTAGTCCTAAGTAATCACTAATTTTCTGTTTATGGACATTTCTGTTTCTATATGGATATTTCATACAGATTGAATTATACAATATGTGGTCTTTTGTGACTGACTCCTTTCAGTTAAAATAGTATTTCAAGGTTCATCCATGTTGTAGCATGTACTAGAGCTTTATCCAAGGAGTGTTTTTGAAATAGATTACTCACCCCAAACTTGTGGAATCATTATCTCTGGGTGTGGGGACTGGAAATAAATATATTTTTTAAAAAAGATTTTTAAAGAAGAATTCTTCCTAGCCAGCAGTAGAAATCAGTGTATCAGATAAGAGAATTTGAGTTTGGCCCTGCTTTCCTTTGGTCACTTTTAAATCCCACTCTTTTTCATTTAAAATATAAATATTTTTTGCTATTTTTACATTCTTATCTTCTTTTTCTTTCCTTTTACTCTAGTATTTAGACACAGATACTGTTTAAACCTATAATCTATATTAAGCACCCTTTTTATTATCCAGATGTGGTTGTTGGGTTAGATGGTTATGTCTCAGATAATCTTACTTCCCCCTTAGGGTATATGAATAAAACTAATGAGAGATATGAGTACAAACAATTCGTATATTTTAAATGATGGAAATAATTTGTGTTTCAGGGCACATGCTACTAAACCTAAGTCGTGACAAGCAAAATTTTTTAAAAGAGGTTGTGGAATCCTTTGCCAATGAAAGTGGGCAGTCTGCATTGTATGAAGCTTTGTTTTCCAGTCTGTCACGTAAGGATAGCTCTTTCCTTTGTAATGATAATATTGGAAACATTGATGTACAAGCACCAGAGCCTGATGATTTGGCTAGATATGATATTGGTAAGTTGTATCTTTTAAAGAAAACATTTTGCATCTTAATCCTTTTATATTAGAAAAATAAAGCACAAAGGGAAAATAAATTGCCCATATCTACCCAGAAATAATGACTTAAGATTTTCCTATATTCCTTTCAGGTTTTTTGTGGGGGAGGAGTGGTGGTGGTATAAGAGGTTGGTAGTGGGTACTAGTGGTGTATATTTTTCTTCTAAATTGTTGTTTATACTGTACATGTGACTTGTCTTTCAGAAATTCTCTCCCATTGTATCTGTCTCTGTAAATATCACTTTCAGTGGCACTGTAATCCATCTCATAAATTAGCCATGATTTGCTTGCTGCTTTTTATTGGACATACAAGTTGCTTCCAGTTTTTCACTATTAAAAATAATAACATGAAAATTTGAATGTAAAATGTCTCCATATCAAATTTTTCCATAGATTCTTAAAAACAATTACTGGGACAAAGTCAGTGAACATATTTAAATCATTTGGAAATCGCTATATTACCAGAAAGGCTGTGTACCTCTTTAATACTTCCGAAAGCTTTTGTAACTTTTTCAGTTCTGAATATCTTCTAGAAGAGGAAGTTCTCTTTACTATCCTAATGTAGTGGTATCCCGTTGTTTTAATGCCTCTTTACTGGAAGGAAAATGCATTCTTTCAAGATTTCTTCCCCCCCGCCCCCCCCCCCACCCCCCGCAAGACTTCTTAATGAATGACTATTCTTTATTTAGCCCCCGTCAGATTTTTGTCTTGAGTTCTAGTGAGTCTTTCTCTTTTTTTCCCCTCAGATGGAGTTGGAACTGTCTCCATAAAATGTTTTTAAAATCCCTAGACATAAAATGGGAGTACCTGTACTTTTTAATAAGAACTTGAGACTTTGCTTGTCAGAGTTTTTCCCAGCTCTGATATAGAAAATTAAGATACATTTAATGTGAGTCAGTTGTTGGCAGAACCAATGGCATAAAGTAAGTTTTCAAAGCCAGTTTTTTTCACCTTTATTTCAGGTGCCATTCGAGCACATAATGGTAGCCTTCAGCACCTTACTTGGCTTGGCTTACAGTGGAATTTGTTGCCTACTGTACCCGCAGTTCGAAGATGGCTAAAACAGCTTTTTCATCATTTGCCCCAGGAAACCTCAAGACTTGAAACAAATGCACCTGAGTCAATATGTATTTTAGATCTTGAAGTAAGCAAAGATTTTAACAAATTAAATATTTTGAGTTTTGTTTAATTTTTTCTAACTTAAATTGATTTTTCTTTTAACAAAACAGGTATTTCTACTTGGAGTAATATATACCAGCCACTTACAACTAAAGGAGAGATGTAGTTCTCACCATAATTTCTATCAGCCTCTATGTTTGCCACTTCCTGTGTGTAAACAGCTTTGTACAGAGAGACAAAAATGTTGGTGGGATGCAGTCTGTAATCTGATTCACAGAAGAGCAATGTAAGTAGTGAAACAAAAATATTCTTTTTACTTACTGCATAGATTTCTTAATTTAACAATCTATTTAATTGAAAAACTTCCCAGGTATTTAATTTAATTATTGTGTGATGATTAACAAACATATAAATGCTGAAATGCATGCTTATAAGTCAGTCTTATTAAATCTTTTTTTAGCCCTGGAACCTCAGCAAAACTGCGACTTCTAGTTCAGCATGACATAAATACTCTAAGGGCCCAGGAAAAACATGGCCTTCAACCCGCACTGCTTGTACACTGGGCAAGATACCTTCAGAAAATGGTGAGTTTATTAAAGTGTAAGCATTTTTAAGAACATTATTTCATTAAAAAAAAGCCATAAACTTTTTGTCGAAAGTTAGTTAGCTCTATAACAATTGCAATCTTCATATTATGCCAGATGAAATGTGTTTTTTTAATCTTGCCACATAGTTAATATAGTTAATATATAAGCAGGTAAAACAATATCTGGAATGGAAAATGCTACGTAAATATTAGCTGTTACTTTTATTACTTAATAATTACATTATAATTATTGTTTAGCCTGGAAATTTTTTTATGTTTAGTAGTAGAAGGCTATATAGCAAGGGCATTAGGGATCTTTCTGAATATTTGAGGTTTGTTCTGTGGATTAAGTGTAGAAGTTTAGCCCTTTGACCAAATTGTGATGTAGAATGGCAGATTTTGGCTATCTAAAAGTGTTTAAAAGTTGGGTCTAGAATGATCACTGGTATTAAGGTAGTTAGTTATTCCAGTATTTGGAGAGTTGAGCATATGACTTGAGATTTTGGTTTGCTTTGGTTTGGAATTTAACCAGTTTAGACCACTTATAAGTGAATTTTTAGATCTGATCATATCTGTTCCTTAGGTTATATGCTTCTAACTTTCTATTTTAGGGCAGTGGTCTTAATTCTTTTTATGATCAGCGGGAATACATAGGCAGAAGTGTACATTATTGGAAGAAGGTTTTGCCGTTATTGAAGATGATCAAAAAGAAGAGCAGTATTCCTGAACCTACTGACCCTCTGTTTAAACATTTTCATAGTGCAGACATCCAGGTAATGGAGGATCTGGTCCCTTGTTTAATTAACTAGGAATGTGGACTTCCAGTATATAAATAAAGAAATGGAAGCATAAACTGCTTAAAATAATTGCCAGACTATTTATTGGTAGTCTTGTTTAAATGCACCAGCTGTTACAAATAAAATATGGCACAAAAGAGTATTAAGATGTTAATATCGTTATTAGATCATATAAAATCTTTGGAAAGTTGTTTGGGTTTGATATTCTGCCTTGAGGAATTTGACTAAAAATTAATGTGTTTAGGCATCTGAAATTAGTGAATATGAAGAAGAAGCACACATAACATTTGCTATATTGGATGTAGTTAATGGAAATATAGAAGATGCTATGACTGCTTTGGAATCTATAAAAAATGTTGTTTCTTACTGGAATCTTGCACTGGTAAGTAAATGTACTTGATTAAAAAAAATTTTTTTTTTTGTTTTAAAAACCTAATTGTTTCATGAAAGCACTCTTTGTACAGATTTTTCACAGAAAAGCAGAAGACATTGAAAATGATGCCCTTTCTCCTGAAGAACAGGAAGAATGTAAAAATTATCTGAGAAAGACCAGGGACTACCTAATAAAGATTATAGATGAAAGTGATTCAAATCTTTCAGTAGTCGAAAAAGTAAGTTGCAGAGTTTTTGTTCTTTCTTATTACTGACAGATGAGTGGTGTTTTTGCTTAGGTTTTATATTTTTGTAATCTCAAAAAATGCTCAGTAATAACTCAGTCAATGCACAAGAAGCGCTCCGTGAGGTTTCTTTTAATCTATTTCATTGATTATGCTATTGCAGTTGTCCCACTTTCCCCCTTCACTCCCCTCCACCCTGCACACCCCCTCCCACCCACATTCCTCCACTTTAGTTCATGTCCATGGATCTTAAGTTCTTTAGCTTCTACATTTCCCACACTATTCTTGCCCTCCCCCCTATTTTCTACCATCTGTGCTACCTATTCTCTGTACCTTATTCCCCTCTCTCCCTCTCCCACTCCCCTGTTGCTAACCCTCCATGTGATCTCCATTTCTGTGGTTCTGTTACTGTTCTACTTATTTGCTTAGTTTGTTTCTGTTTTCGTTTTAGGTGTGGTTTTTCATAACTGAGTTTGCTCCCATTTTACTGTACATATTGTTAATCTTTTTCTTAGATAAATCCCTTTAACATTCCATATAATAAGCGCTTAGTGATGATGAACTCCTTGAACTTGACCTTGTCTGAGAAGCACTTTATCTGCCCTTCCATTCTAAATGATAGCTTTGCCGGATAGAGTAATCTTGGATGTAGGTCCTTGCCTTTCATGACTTGGAATACCTCTTTCCAGCCCCTTCTTGCTTGTAAGGTCTCTTTTGAGAAATCAGCTGACAGTCTGATGGGAACTGCTTTGTAGGTAACTGCCTCCTTATCTCTTGCTGCTTCTAGGATTTTCTCCTTCATTTTAATCTTGGCTAATGTAATTATGATGTGCCCTTGGTGTGTTCCTCCTTGGGTCCAACTTGTTTGGGACTCTCTGAGCTTCCTGGACTTCCTGGAAGTCTATTTCCTTTGCCAGATTGGGGAAGTTCTCCTTTATTATTTGTTCAAATAAGTTTTCCACTTGTTGCTCTTCCTCCTCTTCTTCTGTCATAAGTCGGATGTTGGAACGTTTAAAGATGTCCCAGAGGTTCCTAAGCCTCCCCTCATTTTTTTGAATAGTTATTTCTTCATTTTTTTCCTGATTGGATGTTTCTTTCTTCCCTGTGGTCCAAACCGTTGATCTGAGTCCTAGTTTCCTTCCCATCTCTATTGGTTCCCTGTACATTTTCCTTTATTTCACTCAGCATAACCTTCACTTTTTCATCTAATTTGTGACCAAATTCAACCAATTATGTGAGCATCCTGATTACTAGTGTTTTGAATTGTGCATGTGATAGGTTGGCTATCTCTTAGTCTCTTAGTTGTATTTTTTCTGGAGCTTTGATCTGTTCTTTCGTTTGGGCCTGTGTGTGTGTGTGTGTGTGTGTTTGTGTGTGTGTGTGTGTGTGTTGACACGTCTGTTGTGTAGTGAGGGGTGGAGCCTTACATATTCACCAGGGCGGGCTAACCCACGTTGCTGGGTTGTGACACTGTATGTGGGGAAGGGGTTCAAGAGGGAACAATGGCTCTTGCTCCGCTTTCTGCCAGATTTCAGTCACTTCCCCTGCTTTCCCCAAGCAAACTGGGCCCTTCTGATGCTGATTCCTGGGTGGGTGGGCTTGTGTACATTCTAGGAACCTGTGGGTCTCTCCAATGAACTCTCCTGTGAGGCTGGGAGTTTCTCCCACTGCCGCCTCAACCCCCATAGGTGTTTTCAGTCAGTGGTTTGAGGCTTTATTTTCCCATGCTGGGATCCTGGGTTGCACGGTCTGTCCCGCTCCCCAGTTTCGCCTGGTTTAACTATGTAGGAATGTGGGACTGCCCGATCTGCCAGCTGCAGCCTTGTGTGCTGCGCCCCATTCCACAAACCACTGCCTTGCTGGGTCTGCCAGCCACCACCTTGCTTGTCCTAGTCAGCCAGCTGCTGCTCTGCCTGGAGCTGCTGGACTCTACTCCTCTTACTGGTCTGGAAGAATGTCTTCTTTAACTTTTTGGTTGTCGGACTTCCATATACAGTTCGATTTTCTGTCAGTTCTGGTTTTTGTTTTTAAATTGTTGTCCTTTGGTTGTGCAAGGAGGCACAGTGTGTCTACCTATGCCTCCATCTTGGCTGAAAGCAGGCTCTGTGTTTTAATATTTGATAAGTATTGTTTTGTCTTAGGTTTGATGATTCTTTTTAAAAATTGAGAATCTAGGTTTATACTGTTAGAAAAATACTTTTTGAGGAATTAGAAAAGTTTTATAAGGCAGGGTATTTATTTTTGTTGTGGCAATGTAGTGCCACCTAATACTTGTTCTGTTCTTTTTTTTTAAAGATTTTATTTATCTATTTTCAGAGAGAGAGGAAGGGAGAAAGAGGGAGAAAAGCATCAATGTGTGGTTGCATCTTGAGTGTCTGCTACTGGGGGTCTGGCCTACAACCCAGGCATGTGCCCTGACTGGCAATTGAACCAGAGATGTTTTGGTTTGCAGGTTGGCACGCAATTCACTTAACCACACCAGCTAAGGCTAATACTTGTTCTTAAATGAATTTTACAGTTAAACATGTAACAGTGAATCAACAGTAAATGGCCAGGAATTTCAGATAATTTCTTCTCATCTTCATCTGCTGTGAACTTTTTTCCAACTCTTAGAAGTTTGAGACTGTCATGATGGTATTAACTTCAGTTATATTCAACTTTACAAATATTTTGTTGATTAATTAGTGTTGCTTCTCTTTATTAGGCTTTATGTTGTCTGGTGCATTCTAGCATCTCTGTTTCCACATTCAAAGTCGGGAAGCATTTTGCTCACATTGGAAAATTTCCTATGTTAGCATTCTTCTGCCATTATATGGCTAATAGAAAGAACAGAAATAGCATACAGTGAGAAGACTAGGTTACATAGCAGTTTCATGTCTGTTTTTAAAGTATAAAGTGATTATAATACAAGAATGAGAAAAGATAAGTACATTAGTAAAATTAAAGCTTGCATTTACTTAAGAATTTTTATTTGGGTGTTTTTGCAGACTAAGACCCTTGATTCATACCTTTTGTTTTTAGTTGCCTGTACACCTGGAGTCTGTAAAAGAGATGTTTAATTCAGTCATTCAGGAACTTGATGACTATAGTGAAGGAGGTCCTATTAATAAAAACGGTTCCTTGCGTAATGCAGATTCAGATGTGAAACATTCTACTCCATCTCCCACCAAATATTCTCTGTCGCCAAGTAAAAGTTACAAGGTTAGTGGGAAAGAAGTGAATTATTCCATTGTGGAATATGTTTTTATTCTAAGTGGTTTAAATACTGTTTTGTTACTTTTTTTTTCTTTTTTAGTATTCTCCAAAAGCACCACCTCAGTGGGCAGAAGATCAAAATTCTTTACTGAAAATGATCTGCCAACAAGTAGAGGCCATTAAGGTAAATCATTTAATTTCTCTATCTTGTGCCTCCCTTATTCCAAGATTCCTTCCTTGACCACTCCCTCACTTTCTAAAGCTGTTCAAAATGTTCCTTTACCATGCTGCTATAGAATCCTATGTTTTACATGCTGCATAGTAACACTTACCATATTTTTGAAATTACTTTATGTATGCATCCTCCTCTAGATAATGAATCCTTCAAAGGCACCAACACTTTTACTCAAAACAGGATTGTTTTTTGAGTAGAGTAGGTCACCAAGTAATTGAATTGAACTAGTGAAAATACTAATTGTACCTTGGTCTATGAATTTATTTCTCAGAATGACTGTGTTGTGTGTCGTATTTATAGCTAGGAATTGACAAATTGTTTAAACTTCAGAAAACCTTTTATATTCTTAATACTTTCGTATGAATTTGACTTAATTATGTAAGGACATAGTTATATGTACATAATCTTATTTTAACTATATGAAAATGACCTTAACTATAAATAAGGCTTGTAGGAATGTCTTTGGAATTGGAAGTAGAGGTAGGTTGTTTCATGCTCATTGTGCAAGAACTAAATCAGTCCCTACTTTTAAAATTACATCAAGGTTAATTGATAATTGTGTAATTTTCATAAGGCTATTGGCAATGCATGAGCATTAAAAATACTGTTGGGAGGAGTACAAACTTTTGAATTTGCACAAAGATCTTTCAGTTTTGTGTCATTGTGGACTATTGTGATATTACATATAATCTTGACATTTAGGATTCAGCCACAAATGTTCTTTTTGTGGGAGGGTAGTGGAACACTATTCAATGTACCTAGCCTTGAAAGCTAGGTTCTAGTACTAATTCTGTCACTAATTAACTACCTTGGGCCAAGCATTTTCTAGTTGTTTGAAATTTTAAAATTATGATTATTGCATTAACTGCATCTTCAGAACTATGGTCCACATACTGGTAATGACCAGTAAGTTCTTATTGATGCCACCGGTTTTTTATTTATAGATGTACAGCATATGGACTAGAGATGATAGATGAGTAGGGAAAATTTTGTTTAGCTTGAAAATTAGATTCTTTTGACCCCAGTAGATACGGTTTTTGGGAAAGTTGTATTTGAAAACACCTATAAAAGAGGGTAGCAGACATGCTGGACGTGGCTGTTATAACTTTGCTCAGATACCTGGGCCCATCCAAAGATACTTGATACTGATTTCAAAAGTGATCTGTTGTCTGATATCACGACAGTTTTTTTTTTAAAGAAGTAATTTCTTGATAAATGCCTGTTTTGTAAGGGTCAGTTTATAGGCTTTAGAGTTTGGGAGGGTATTGTCATTTAGTTGTGTAAGAAATGACAGAGATCTGATAGCTAGACCCATAGGTACCATTAGAAGGCCTTACGCCTGCCCTTTTGTCTGGACAGTGGAATGGTGTTACGAAAATATTTTTTGAAGTAAGATCTGGTTTCAAGTCTGTGCCATTTCCCGCATCTTTTTTTCCTCATGTTAAGATGTAAGTTACTAATATATAACTGTGTAAGGATTAAAAATTTAAAGTGCTTGGAATTTATTATTGCATACATAATAGAGGGTGGGCAAAAGTAGGTTTACAGTGTTTTGTATGGAAATAATACAATAATTAATAAATAGTAATATGGGAATAAACTGTGTTTTGCATACTCAGAGCTGTAAACATACTTTGCCCTATCTTGTATATTCAGAGCCAGTATTAGTTGTTTTTCATTTTCTAGTGGGGCATTTGAACATCACCTTGAAGGATAAGTAGTGTTTTGTTACATCAGATACGGCTAAGTAGAAAGCTAGTATTGGGAGATAATTTGGAATGTTGACTAGTCCACATGGACTGAAGAGTAAAGCAGTATGGAAAGGAGATATGCTGGAAGGATGTTTGCGATGGTACTGCTGAGTACCATGAATGTCAGAGAAAGAAATTTAATTTGTAGGTACTTTCTTGGCTAGTGCTGAGCTTTAAAAAGATTAATTAAGGCAAGTGTAAAATGGAAAAGGAGATGAGGCCGTTTAGGAGGTTACTCAGTTGTTTACATTAGAGCTAACTCTAACCTAGAGCAAATGAACTAGCTAATGATACTAAGGAATGAAAGCATGGGAGCCCATGAGCTGTTAACAAATTAAGGATCATGTTTTTTTTTTTTTCTCTCTTTTAAAAATTTTATTTAAATTGTTGTTCTTGTACAGTTTTCTGTCTTCTCCCATCCCAGCCCACTGCCCCAGCCCTCCCCACCCCCCTCCCATTTCCACCTCCCCTAGTTTTTTGTCCATGTGTCTTTTATACTTGTTGCTCAGGATCATGTTCTTAAATCAGCACTTGGTATTCTGATCTTATTGGAATGTAGAGTGTGTTAAAAGGCATTGTTAGGTATTTAAACCTAAAGTATATGTTTGCTGTATCACTGTTTTTAGCTTTATATAATACCTTAATTTTTTTCATCTTCCAATAGAAAGAAATGCAGGAATTGAAACTAAATAGCAGTAACTTGGGATCCCCTCATCGTTGGTCTACAGAATGTTATGGACCAGATTCAGTGCCTGATGGGTATCAGGGATCACAGCCTTTTCATGGGGCTCCATTAACAGGTGAGTTGGCAACTGGATATATTAGTAAATCACTGTATGTACCCCTCCCTTAGATATATAACTTGTGAAATCACCTTGTGTATGTACATTTGTTTTGTTTTAAGATTTTATTTATTTATTTTTAGAGAGAGAGAGAGGGAGGGAGAGGGAGAGAAACATCAGTGTGTATGGTTGCCTCTCGAGTGTCCCCTACTAGAGACCTGGCCCACAACCCAGGCATGTGCCCTGACTGGGAATTGAACCATTGACTCTGGTTCTCATAGGCTGGCACTCAATCCACTGAGCCACACCAGTCAGGGCTGTACATTTGCATACATATCTGTAAATGTCTGCTTATATGTTACTTAAGGTGTATTTGGTACTACTGAGATTTTTATAACTTCAAGCAGAAACAAAACAAGCTTATTTTGATACTGTGTATGTAAAGGGTAAAGGATAACCCTTTACATACGCACATGTCAGAGGAGTTGAGACTGACGTGGAACTATTGCTTGTAATTGAAAAATGTTAACTGATATAAGTATGCCTTAAGAGATGCCTAAATTTAAACTTCTCAGGAATTATTTTGCTGAAATAGTCAGAGATATGACATTCATAGGAAATCTTGTTTGTTTTGAAATACATGGTCATACATAAAACAACGGAATTTGAAGTTAGAGCATATTAGAATATGAAGTTGTATTACTGACCTCTCTGAGCCATTTTGTTTGAAACATGGAGATATTTGACTCAAATGATCATTGTGAGGGTTTGTGTAAGGGTGGGTGTGTATTAGGTGTTTATTTACAGTAAACACTTAATGAACCAAAGGGTACTAATAGTGCCTCCTGCGGGTTGTCTATGTGCAGAAGTGCTTTGTATATGTGGTGTTACTTAACACAGTAACCTAGAGTGGTAGGTATTATTATTAGTCTGATTTTATAGATGAGGAAATGTGTTTAGAAAGGTTAGGTAACTTACTCATTATTGTACAGGGTAATTATTGCTAGATCTGGGGTTCAAACCAAAGTGGTCTCACTTTAAAGCCCTTTGCCAGTATGATACCTTGCACTTAGGTACCCAGAAATGGTGACAAAATTAAGTTTCTTTTATATGAGACTTGATTACTGAAATGGTAGTATTGCATATTTTTTTTCTTAATTAGTTTTAACCCAGGAAAGATTTAGAATGCTTTGGTCTAGTTTAAATTAGTATATTAATGTGATAGTTGGGGGTTATACCTAAGTCTGCCCCACTATCCTTTTGTGACAGTGTCTTATAAATATAGGTAAAATAATAGTCTTAATAAAGTCAAACTTATTAAATGTCATAAGCCATAGACAAATGTATGAGCTGTCAAGAGTTCAAACATTGCTTTCTTAAAAACCTTGTATACTATGTAGAGCCTTTTCTGGGACTTCTTGAGTGCTGTTGGAATTGATTATTTGGTACCTTTTGGGTCACAGTTTCCATTTCTTCTATATAAGCATAAAAGTCCTGGTTAACATTCAACTTGTCTCATTTTATTCTTGCAATTACCCTATGAAATGTATAGAAGCAGCACATCCTCATTTTACAGTTGAGAAAAGAAGGGACGCCAAATGGCTCATGGACAAGGTCACAAAGCAGTTTTGTGGCCTGCAAGGAGGAGGGCACAAGTCTCCTGATTTCTGTTCCTGTTACCACAGATTTTGTTTTTTCTTAGTGAATGTAACAATATACCAAAATGGTTCTTCTCTTTTGAAAATTGGGTGATTAAAAAACGATTAATAAACTTACAGGAAATATTAAGACATACTGAACATTTTAAAGAAAATGAAACGAAAAGCTAACAGTATCCCATGGAGTTCTCTTAACATTTTGGATCATTTCTTTTTGGTCTTTCCTCTTTGTATATATAAAGAAATTGTAATGAGATTTTTATCAAATATTATGTTGTATATAGATGAGTAAGCCTGCTTTTTAAATATTACTTTAAGTTCTAAGCATTTGTTATTAAATATTTTTGAAAACACTATTAATGAATACACAATATTTTATCATGCGGAAGTACTGCAAATTTTATTTCTCTATTTTTGTTATTTCCAGTTTTTGCTATTATAAATAATCTGTGGACACGTTCCCAGGATTGTAGGGTATTTAAAAAATTCTTTTGTGTTGGGAAATTGCTTTACAGAAAAGCTATGCCAGTTTATACTCTTATCACCAACATCTAATAGTGCCCATCTCTTTGTACTTTTGCCTAGTCTTAACTTATCAGTTTATAAGAATCTTTGTCAATTTTTAAGAAAAATAGTGTCATTTTTAAGTTTTTTATATTAGACTTGCTGAACAATATTATAATTGTTTATATTTCCCAAGTTACCTATTCATTTGGTGCTTTTTGTAGTAGGTTTGTAAGAATTCTTTAGTAATTCTTCCACTCCCTGCCCCCACTATTTAACGGTCACCAGTGAATGACAAAATCACTAGTTGAATTTCAGGCTTTGATTCTTGGCTTATATCCATCCATTAGCTTGTTCTATGCCTGTTTACTCACCAGAATATTGCAAAATAACCATCTTCACCAGGCAGTTCCATTAGTTTTCCAAATTTAGACTCAGGCTTCTTTGGCATTTTTTTAGACTTGGTTAGCTTTTTCTAGGTCTTTTTCAGTGCTTTCCAGGATCAATTGTTTAGCATCTTTTGGGTCACAATTTATATTTCTTCTTCTGTATGAAGACTAAATAGTCTGTAAGTTGTATTGTTTTCTGATAAAATTTTCATTAAACAGATCAAGCAAATGACTGTTGGCAGTTTTACTGTCAACATGAGTGTCTTCTAGTTGTTGATTTCCTGGTAAAAATTCACCCAAAACAGGTGGGGGAAATAGTTTGGACATTAGCATGAGTGTCAGTCATGATGTGTCCCCTGTCCCAACAAGGAATACATTTTTTCTTATTTATGAGATACTTTTTTATGAATTTGTTAGGTGATTTTTGATCTGAACATTCTAAGCTCGAGATTATAAAATGCAACCTTGTCATTGTGCACATATTCAAGGTTCACTTCAGAAACATGGCCCTGAGGCCATCAGATGCATTTTGATTCCTTAAAGTCTTCCCATGACTAATGTGTTTCCAATATTTCTGATGTTGGAACATGGCTGTGAGCTCACATCATATCGTTATTCTTGGAAAGTGGACCAGCCATTTTCTTTTTGCTTTTTTGATGCTTGTGAGGTGCTTGTTCTCATTGTGGTACTTTTACTCCAATGTGTCATATTTAGCAGTTTTTCCTAATCTGTCATCTGGTGTGTATTTACACTGTGGTGTATAAATACATAGAAATTTTTAAAAATCTGTGTGGTTTTGAATCTTTGATTTCTGTTGCTTTTGTATTTATAGTTCTTGCCTAGGTAGTCTTAACTGTAGTATAGATTTTTTTAAACAGTGTTTTCTTCTTTCTTTTCTTTCTTTTTTAGTTGCAACTACTGGCTCTTCAGTATATTATAGTCAGTCACCAGCATATAATTCCCAGTATCTTCTCAGACCAGCAGCTAATGTTACTCCCACAAAGGTAACAAAGGAATAATTTATGCACTTATAAATATCTTTTTTAATTGCTTAGCCTCATCAAAAGAAATTCAAGAAGTAGTTCAGCAGTAGAACTTCTGTGTCCCATAAGATACACACGTTTTAAACTTCTCTCCAGATACAGAAGTCATGCTTCTTAGTCATCTTATTTTTATGTTAAAATAAGTGTGAACATTTAGACTATTTTTAAATGAGGTGGTAGTGGTTCCTTCATCATTCAGTTTTGGCAGAAATGGGACTACAATGTCCTTGCTGAACCACTGTGGAGTATGTATTTCCAGGCATGAAATATCTAAGACCCAGCATTACAACAGTAGTTGAATGTAAAGTTTAAAGACAGAGGGCTTAGTGCATTTAGGCCCTGGCTGTTCTGCTCATTGTGACCTTGGGCAAGTATCTTAACCTCTCTCTACATTGGTTGCCTCATATGTGAAATGAGGATAATAATCTTAATTCATAGGGTTTTTGAGGATATTAAAAGGAGATAATACATGTACTTAAAACATTGCTCAGTTGGCACACTAGTAAAAGCTTCATAAATCTTAGTCATCATTATCATTATTGATATCATTTGACACGTTTAGGAATGAAGAAGATATTTATTTTATACATTTATTGGAGGAAATATTAGTAAATATAAGATGCTATCAGTAGTTAAGGCAATTTTCATTGTTTGACAAAAAGATAATTTTAAGTGTCTTTGTAAGTAATGCTGCCTTTTTAAAAATAATGCACTGCATTACCTAATGATATCTTCACCTTATAATACTTATATTTGTGGTTTGTGAAAATTTGTTTGTATCTAGTTGCCTGTGTTTTGTAGACAACCTTCAAAAATTTTAACTTTTTTTTCTTTTAGGGTCCAGTTTATGGCATGAATAGACTTCCACCTCAACAGCATATTTATGCCTACTCACAACAGATGCACACACCACCAGTGCAAAGCACATCTACTTGTATGTTCTCTCAAGAGATGTACGGTCCTCCATTGCGTTTTGAGTCTCCTGCCACAGGAATTTTGTCACCCAGGGGTGATGATTACTTTAATTACAATATTCAACAGACAAGCACAAACCCACCTTTGCCAGAACCAGGCTATTTCACAAAACCTCCAGTTGCAGCTCATGCTTCAAGATCTGCAGAATCTAAGGTTATAGAATTTGGTAAAACTAATTTAGTTCAGCCTGTGCCAGATGAAGGAATAAGGCCATCTTTGACAGCACCTGTGCATACAACACAGCCAACTCCTTTTAAATTTAACTCAAACTTCAAATCAAATGATGGTGATTTCACTTTTTCCTCACCACAGGTTGTGACACAGCCCCCTTCTACAGTTTACAATAACAGCGAAAGCCTTTTAGGTCTTCTGACTTCAGAAAAACCTTTACAGGTGCAGGGAGATGGTTACAGTGCAGCAAAAGCTGGTCAAACAATTGGACCTCGAAATACATTGAATTTCGGAAGCAAAAGTGTGCCTGGAATTTCATTTACTGAAAACATAGGCCCAAATCAAAAGAATTCTGGTTTTCTTCAAAGTGATGATAAGTTTATATTCCATGGTCCAGGGAAATCATTGTTTGGAACATCTACTCCAGAACTGGCCAGCAAGAATCATGAAGCAGATGGAGGGAATGCCCATGGTGACGATGATGATGATGGCCCTCACTTTGAGCCTGTGGTTCCTCTTCCTGATAAGATTGAAGTAAAAACTGGTGAGGAAGATGAAGAAGAATTCTTTTGCAATCGTGCAAAATTGTTCCGTTTTGATGCAGAATCCAAAGAGTGGAAGGAACGTGGAGTTGGCAATGTAAAAATACTAAGACATAAAACATCTGGTAAAATTCGCCTTCTAATGAGACGAGAGCAAGTATTGAAAATCTGTGCAAATCATTATATCAGTCCAGATATGAAGCTGACACCAAATGCTGGTTCAGACAGATCTTTTGTATGGCATGCTCTTGATTATGCAGATGAGTTGCCCAAACCAGAACAACTTGCTATTAGATTCAAAACTCCTGAGGAAGCAGCACTTTTTAAATGCAAGTTTGAAGAGGCTCAGAATATTTTAAAGGCCTCAGGAGCAACAGTAGCCACAACAACAAATAAGGCTATGAGAATTGTAAAAGAACCCACAAGTTATGACAACAAAGATATTTGCAAATCTGATGCCAGAAACATGAATTTTGAATTTCAAGTGGCAAAGAAAGAAGGGTCTTGGTGGCATTGTAATAGCTGCTCCTTAAAGAATGCTGCAACTTCTAAGAAATGTGTTTCATGCCAGAATCTAAACCCAAGCAATAAAGAGCTCTTTGGCCCACCATTGGTTGAAACTGTTTCCACTCTTAAAACTGGCCCAGAAAACCTTCCAGAGAGGTTTGCATTGACACTTCCAAAGGAAGAAGGTCACTGGGATTGCAGTATTTGCTTAGTGAGAAATGAGCCCACTGTATCTAGATGCAATGCATGCCAGAATGCAAAGTCTGCTAACAAAAGTGGATCTTCATTTGTTCAGCAACCTTCTTTTAAATTTGGCCAGGGAGATCTTTCTAAGCCTGTTAACGATGATTTCAGATCAGTTTTTTCCATAAAGGAAGGACAGTGGGAATGCAGTGTATGCTTGGTACGAAATGAAGAAAGCTCTACAAAATGTGTTGCTTGTGAGAGTTCAAGAAAACAGAGTTTACCTACTTCTGTTCCAGCAGCTGCTTCTTTTAAGTTTGGTGCTTCAGAGATAAGTAAAACTCCAAACAGTGAATTTGAAGACATGCTCACCAAGAAGGAAGGACAGTGGGATTGCAGTAAATGCTTAGTGCGAAATGAAGCAAGCACTACTAAATGCACTGCTTGTCAGAATCCAAGTAAACAAAATCAGTTTACTTCTGCTATTCCAGCACCTGCCTCTTCAGATACAAGCAATGCCATAAAGAGTGGATTTGAAGGAATGTTCACCAAGAAAGAAGGACAGTGGGATTGTAGTGTTTGCCTTGTGCAAAACGAGAGTTCTTCCTTAAAATGTGTGGCTTGTGATGCCTCTAAACCAACGCATAAACTTATTGCAGATACTCCTTCAGCTTTCACGTTGGGCTCAAAAACTAAGTTAAATGACTCTTCTGGAAGTCAGGTGGCAACAGAATTTAAAAGTAACTCTTCAGAAAAACCTTTTAAATTTGGCATCACAGAACAGGGATTTAAATTTGGGCATGCGGATCAAGAAAATACACCTTCATTTACATTTCGGAGTTCTAATACAGACTCTAAGTCAACAGCAGAAGGATTTAATTTTTCTATTCCTATGTTTGCTGGTGGATTTAAATTTGGCATTCAGGAGCCGGGAAATCAAGAAAAGAAGAGTGAAAAGCCCCTTGAACATGACAGTGGTTTTCAGGCTCAGTGTGTTAGCAGTGAGAAGAATGGTGGTGGTGTGATTTTTGGTCAAACTGGAAGCACTTTTACCTTTGCAGATCTTGCAAAATCAACTTCAGGCGAAGGATTTCAGTTTGGCAAAAAAGATCCTAATTTCAAGGGGTTTTCAGGTGCTGGGGAAAAATTATTCTCATTGCAGAGTGGTAAAGTGGCTGATAAAGTTGATAGTTCTGACCTTGAGAAAGATGATGATGTCTATAAGACTGAGGACAGTGATGACATCCATTTTGAACCAGTAGTTCAGATGCCTGAAAAAGTAGAACTTGTAACAGGAGAAGAAGATGAAAAAGTTCTTTATTCACAGCGAGTAAAACTATTTAGATTTGATGCTGAGATAAGTCAGTGGAAAGAAAGGGGTTTGGGGAACTTAAAAATTCTCAAAAATGAAGTCAATGGCAAACTGAGAATGTTGATGCGAAGAGAACAAGTACTAAAAGTGTGTGCTAATCATTGGATAACAACTACAATGAACCTGAAGCCTTTGTCTGGATCTGATAGAGCGTGGATGTGGTTAGCTAGTGATTTTTCTGATGGTGATGCCAAACTAGAGCAGCTGGCAGCAAAATTTAAAACACCAGAGCTTGCTGAAGAATTCAAGCAGAAATTTGAGGAATGTCAGCGACTCCTGTTAGATATACCACTTCAAACTCCCCATAAACTGGTGGATACTGGCAGAGCTGCCAAGTTGATACAGAGAGCTGAAGAAATGAAGAGTGGACTAAAAGATTTCAAAACGTTTTTGACAAATGATCAAATGAAAGTCACTGAGGAAGAAAATAAGAATTCAGATGCAGGTGCTACCAGTGTTTATGACATAACCACTAAGCCAAATCCTGAAAACACTGGGCCAACATTAGAGTGGGATAACTATGATTTAAGGGAAGATGCTTTGGATGATAGTGTAAGTAGTAGCTCAGTACATGCCTCTCCACTGGCAAGTAGCCCTGTGAGAAAAAACCTCTTTCGCTTTGGTGAGTCAACAACGGGATTTAACTTTAGTTTTAAATCTGCTTTGAGTCCATCCAAGTCTCCTGCCAAGTTGAATCAGAGTGGGACCACAGTTGGCAATGATGAAGAGACTGATGTTACTCAAGAAGAAGAGAGAGATGGGCAGTACTTTGAACCTGTTGTGCCATTGCCTGATTTAATTGAAGTATCCAGTGGTGAGGAAAATGAGCAAGTTGTTTTTAGCCACAGAGCAAAACTCTATAGGTATGATAAAGATGTTGGTCAGTGGAAGGAAAGAGGTATTGGTGATATAAAGATTTTACAAAATTATGATAATAAGCAAGTTCGCATAGTCATGAGAAGGGACCAGGTATTAAAACTTTGTGCCAATCACAGAATAACTCCAGATATGACTTTGCAAAATATGAAAGGGACAGAAAGAGTGTGGGTGTGGACTGCATGTGATTTTGCAGATGGAGAAAGAAAAATAGAACATTTAGCTGTCCGTTTTAAACTACAGGATGTTGCAGACTCATTTAAGAAAATATTTGATGAAGCAAAAGTAGCCCAGGAAAAAGATTCTTTGATAACACCTCATGTTTCTCTTTCGACCACTCCCAGAGAGTCACCATGTGGCAGAATTGCTGTAGCTGTGTTAGAAGAAACCACAAAAGAGAGGACAGATTTACTTCAGGGTGATGATATAGCAGATGCAACGTCAGAAGTTGGAGATGTGTCTGTCTCATCTGAACCAGCAACAAAAGCAGTAGTTTCTCCTCCAAAGTTTGTATTTGGTTCAGAATCTGTTAAAAGCATTTTTGGTAGTGAAAAATCAAAACCATTTACATTTGGGAACAGTTCAGCTACTGGGTCTTTGTTTGGATTTAGTTTTAATGCACCTTTAAAAAATAATAGTGAAACTAGTTCAGTGGTCCACAGTGGATCTGCAAGACAAATGGAATCCAGTAATTGTGAAGAGTCAAAGAATTCTGATATTAAGCAGTCTTCAGATGGCAAAGTCAAAAATCTCTTCGCTGCGTTTCCAAAGGAAGAATCCTCAACTAATTATACATTTAAAACACCAGAAAAGGGTAAGCACTTAGTCTCAATAGATTAAGCAGAATTTTTGATTTACATTTTTCTTTTTAACGTTTATCTTGATGCAGGCTCTTTGTAGGATACTAATGTTTTATTAAAACTTGGGTCATAACACATTTGCGCTGAGTTTTTTTCTCCTGAAAGTATTTTGCCTACAAGTGTTCAAACAGTAACAGTATTTATGTAAGTTATTTAGGAGATTTTAATAACTGGAAGATACTTATGTCATGCTTAGTGGAGAGCACATGAACCCAATGCAGTATTGAAGTTTAGTCACTCATATACTTGAATCATGAATATTAATGAGTCTGTTTTTTATTGTTATTTTCTTGTCATGCAAACGCAAAAAAAACCATGACACTGAGATGTTCACATTTTATGTAAGGTAATCTTGCCAGTATTTATTAAATGAGCAAAGAACGAACCTCTTGGATAAATGCACATAAAATGGCCAAATCAGTATAAATTGAGGGACTGTGGCTTCTTGTAAAGTCATATTCACTTTGATTATCAAAATGTTCAAAAACTAAATACTCTTTATTTTCTAGGGTTTAATTTTAGTCTTTTTAAATCTAATCCAATGGCTTTTTGGACCAGCACCCCTTCCTCACAGCCTGAGAACAAAGGTATAGAGTGAGCATTCTCAGTATGAGATGACATCAGTTTTGTTAACAGCTGGTAGTCTTTAGCGAAGTAACTGTGGCTGTATGAAATTCAGTACTTAACACTACAGTGTGCATGTTAAAAAGTGCCAGTTGAAAAGCAAATAACTTTTGACTGGTGGTGTAATACCTTTTAATGCTTTTTTAAAAAATGTACTTGGATGTCATTGTTTTTTTCACTGTTGCGTAACATTATTTTGAGATAGGTTTATGTGGTCTTTATCTTTTGCTTCTTTGTACTTCCTGTTATTTTCTATTCTGCTTAATGAAGAAAGACCTATGGTCTATCTAACCTTTATCTTTAGTCGCTAATGTCAGCTTGTATCCAAACCTGTGATGGTAACAGCATGTGTGCAGCATGATATAGAGTATCCCTTTAGAGCTGATAGTTTAGTCATGTTTTAGAAAAAATAATACTATTTGAAGGCAGACCCCATTTTAATCATCCACCGTTATATTTTTGGTATGTTATACAAATATAGTACAGATCTTCTGTAAAAGACAGTGCAATAATAATAGAAGGTGGGATCTCTTAAAGACCTCAGAGACACAGTTAGGGACATTAAAACTCACCCCTAGAGTCTAAAAACATATCTTGAGTAGCCCAACTGTGTTACAGGTTGCCAAACAAGTACACTGATATGGTGATAATCCTTGATTTCTGGGACTTCTGTTTAAAGTATACTAATTTCACTACTAGCTGAAGCAACTCTTACGCTTTATTGATGTAGTCTTTGAGAAATTGTGTGAAAAGTGTGGGCTTTTTTTTTTTTTTTTCCAGTAAAAGGTACATACTTACATGCAGATTCTGTGGGCCCTAGGTTAAGAATCCCTGGCTTAAGAGAAAATTCATCTATATACTATTTTGGGACAAAGCATCACTGTTTCAAGTCTGAGTATGTCAGCATCCCAAAGGATCTTACAGATGAAGACTTTAGACATGAGGAAACTAGGACCCAGCAGGCTGTCTGATAATGCCCAAGTTGCTTTTACCAGCTCACAGCAGAATTGAAACAAGAATCTGTTCTTCTGGTGTTTTTGTACTGTCCCTGGCTAGGAATTGACACTCGTGTTATTGTAATGAAGGAGAGTGAGAAGCAAGTTTAATGTTGTAAAAGGGCTAGTTCTCCAGATCAGCACCATCCCATAGAAATAAATATGACCTGTGTGTGTAATTTAAAACTTCAGTAGTGATATTAAAAAATAAGAAGCAGGCGAAAAGTGAAAGGATGAAATTAATTTTTAATAATTACCATATTTTGCTGTGTATAATGCACACTTTTTGCACAAAGTTTTGAGGGGAAAATAAGGATGTGTATTATACATGGGTAGTACTAATTTTGTATTTATATAAATGTTTTAAATTCTTTTATTAAAAGAATTAAAAATGTATCTGTTAAAAGTGTAACTCCAGAAAGCAATAATGATATCCATATGCAGAATAACACCCTGGAATATGATAGTTTTGTTTATAAATATAAATAAATACATAAATAAATAATTGAATTAAAAATTAAAATGGAAGATTTTTTCCCCTGAAAGTTTGGGCTAAAATTGTGGGTGTGCATTATACACAGGAGCACACTGTACATGGCAAAATGTGGTATTCAGTTTAACTCATTATATCCAGTGTACCAGTTAAACTTACAATCAGTATTAAAAACTGAGATATTTTACATTCTTTTTGGTACCAAGTGTTTAAAATTCAGTGTTTATTTTTATACTTGTAGCACATCTCAGTTTGAACTGGCCACGTTTTAAGTGCTTAACAGCCACCTGTGGCTAGGCTACCATATTGGACAGGGCCAGTTGGTGCATAACATGCTTCATGAATTGCTTACTTTTTCATTTATCAATTATGATAGTCAGAAATTCTTTTTTTTTAGACCAAAGCAGATTGCTTGAAGAATTCTTTTTCTCTCCATGTTTTTTCCTTTTTTTTTTTGTTGTCCTTGTTGGTTTTTTAGTTATAGAAATTATCTTAAATTCTTATGGTATTACTGACCTATAGGATAACAGTTTTTATTTAATTTTATCTATTATTTGAGTTATATCCAGTTTTGACACATGCAAAACTGGATGTAACTCAAATCATCTGCCGTCCCTGGCAATTGTTAACTTTCCTTGTGAGAACTAATCAAAGTAGGCCTTGCATTAGTTTCACATTTACACCACTTTTTACTTATGATTGCCTTAATCTTTTTTAGTTGTTGAAAATATATGCAGATTTTCCCAAACTGTTGTTTAGTATGTAAAATACAATAATGGTAGCACTTTTTAAATACTTGTTTAAATTATAGCCATCAATAATAATTTTTTTCAATGATCATTAAGTAAAAGCATGATTCTTTTTTTGTGTTTTAGTAGATTATCTCTTCACTAGTGGTTTCTGACAGAACATTAAATTCTATAAATTAATGCCTACTACTAATTCTAATTCATTATTATGTAGAGTTGAATCCACATCAGAGTATACATGTTTTTATCAGTATGCTATTTTAACCTAAAGATAAGTTCATGGTTTTTATTTTGGTTAGAATATTGATGCTAATACTTAACCCCTTGTCTTTATCAATTGTTTTGATGTGTGTTACAGCAAAAGAGAAGAAAACACCTGAAGACCCTCCCTCAGAGGATGATGTTCTCATTGTGTATGAGCTAACCCCAACTCCTGAGCATAAAGCTCTTGCAGGCAAACTTAAACTTCCTCCAACTTTCTTCTGCTATAAGAATAGACCAGATTATGTTAGTGAAGAAGAAGAGGATGGTAAATCTTTTGTTATTTTAAAAGCATTCTGTTCATACTAATGTTAGTAATTAAGAGGTGTGGTTAAATTATACTAAGCCTGCTTTTACAACTGATCACTGCAATCCTTGCAGACAGATGATTATTCTAAATGTAAGTGCAAACAGTCAGTGGATGTAATGATTGAAAGAACTGCATTTATTTATTAAGTAAGCATTTTTAAGATGGCTACCATGAGCAGGGCAGGCATTTTGAAGGATTTGAAAACAATTATGATTTCCTTGGAATGCTAGAGGGATAAGTTGGCTAGGGGTTCTATTAAGGAAAATTTTGTGTGCCATATCAGAGTTTTTTGGCAGAGGAGCTACAGAAAAGTTTCAGTAGGACCAATTGGATAGTTGTATAAAGGTTTGGGTTGTGGGACATGGAGGTAGATAGAAGAGCTAAAATGATAGAGTGGTTCAAATAAGAGGAGAATGAAAGTTCTAACGGTAGAAGAGGCATTGTGATGTAGAATTGGCAAAATTGCTATTTGGATGTGGGGAGTAAGGGAAAGTGTACAGTTGGAGATCATTTCTAGATTTCTGGCTAGGAAAACTTCTGACACTAGAAATTCTTTTATTTAATTAAAATCAATTATACTTGAAGATGAAGATTTTGAAACAGCTGTCAAGAAACTTAATGGAAAACTCTATCTGGATGACTCAGAAAAACCTAAACCATTAGAAAAAAATCTAACAGGTATGTTAAGTTAAAATTACTATTTTTTAAAGATTTTATTTATTTAATTTTAGAGATAGGGAAAAGGAGGGTGAGAAAGGGAGAGAAACATTGATTTTTGAGAGAAACTGATCTGTTGCCTCTTAACACACTCACCAACCAGGGACCAGCTGGCAACCCAGACATATGCTCTGGCTGGAAATTGAACCAGCAACCTTTTGCTTTGTGGGACAGTGCTCAACCAAGAAAGCCACATCAGTCAGGGCTTTCTGTTTTTTAAAGAGGGGAAGAGGGAGGGAGAAACATCAGTTGGTTCTCTCTTTCTTGTACCTGATAGGGGACCAAACCCACAACCTAGGCATATGCATGACCAGGAATTGAACCTGCAACATTTCAGTTTATGGGATGATGCTCCAATTGAGCCACACTGGCCAGGGCAAAATTTCTATATTAATAAAAAAAATAGATTCTAGTTAAAAAGGAACCTCCCAATCTGATTATTCTTGTAATTACTGTATTTATTTAGGTAATATGCATGTGGTGATTTGAATTATTTTAAAATAATATGAAGTGAAAAATACTGTTTTGATAGTTCTTGTTCTCTATTAGCACTGTTAGCTGGTTCTGTAATCTGCATAGTTGTAGAATAGTTGGACTTTACTTGCTTTTTATCTTAACTTTCTTTTGCTTGTTTTGTTACTGGATTTTCAGAAAATGAAAAGGAATGTATTATTATTTGGGAAAAGAAACCAACAGTTGAAGAGAAGGCAAAAGCAGATATGTTAAAACTCCCACCTACATATTTTTGTGGAGTCTGCAGTGACACTGATGAGGACAATGGAAATGGGGAAGACTTTCAGTCAGAGCTTCAAAAAGTTCAGGAAGGTCAAGTAAGAACACCACCATTGTTTTCCTTCTGGTTTAGTTGACTTTGTTGATGGAATAAAATAGAATATTCTTACCGGATGGTATTAATGGGTTGTGGCTAGCAACTGGATTAGGCAACCAGAGAAGGAGGAATTTTGTTCCACATGTTACTGAACCCAGCCAGTGCAAGGGGCTGGCAGGGAGGGCCTACTGCTGCTCACCACCTACCAGGCAAAACTCCAAAGACAGAATTTCGTGGAAAGGATTGGAATCTTTTATTTAACAATCATATAATTTGAAATAATAGCAAATTTCTGCCTGAAAGCCTGTTTTCTCTAAGACACCCAAAGAAAATCACCTGAGACCCTCTGCCAGCTCAGTTCAAGGTTGCGCCAGGAACCTCTTTTCCCACACAATAGTATTATAAATGTAGGTGGCTTAGCTGGTTTCCAGTTGCTCTCAGCCTTTAGGCCTCTTAGGAGTCTGTGCCTTCAGGCATCCTACTTGGCAGTTGCTGTCCTTCTGGCTGCTGCTGCCCCCAAAGTGTCTGTGTGCCTGGCTGGACAGGACCCACCTAACAGCTCTAGTTGTTGCCACAGCTTCCTGCCCTCCCCCCACACATTGGTTGCAAGGCCCTGTCCAGGCTGGAGCAGCCAACTGCTGCTGACAGATAAGTGCTAGAAGTGGGTGGGCAGTGGCCACTGACAGGCCCAAAGGGCTGGAGTCCAGAGACCCCTTCTCCTCCTCTCCTCTCCCCTCCCCTCCCATCTTACCATCCCCCAATGCCTGGAGCCCAGGAATTCCAGTCCCTAGGAGCTGGGAAGGAGGGTAGATGGAAAAAGGAGCAGTGTTTCTGCACTGCTTTTTAAATCCTTTCCCCCAGAATCCTTTGGGCAGCAAGCATGTGTGCCCTGGTTGCCAGGAGGACATACATGTGCAGCTCAGCCCCTCCCTCATTTCCAGGGGTGTTCCTGTTACATATATAAACAACTATAAAGGTTCATCCCTCTGTGTGTAGGGTTTTGGGGGATTGGGGTGTAGCATGGACTATGCAGATAATTCTAAGAATGTCTACCAGAATACCAGAACAGTATTAACTGGTTCATTTTTCATACAAGTTAGTTTATTTGAGGGTGGGCAGAGTGGATAGGAAATAGCAGCATTTGAAACCTAGTTCCCTTGACTTATTTTGTTCCTTGCTTTGTCAATAATTTTATTATTTGATTACTTTCTTAGCTCAAATGAGGTGATAATTTGACTATCAACACCTTGGTGTTTTGGTTTGTATTGCATAGAAACTGGAAGGCAAGGTCCTTGTCTAGTAGTTTTTTTACAATGTAATACTGACAGTATTCAGTATTCAGAATAGTTCCTTGCCCCCTCAGGTAATACTATTTTATTGTTGGAAAGGTGGTTAAAATGAAATAGAGTCCTGGAGTTAGTTATGAATGCAGTGATTTAGTTAAAGGATGTGTGTCTGGAGAGAGATGTGGTCCAACACATGGTCTGTGTCTGTAAGAAATTTGCTGTCCTTTATAGTCTGTGACTAAGGAGTCTAGCTGGCCTACTTTTTTCAGCTGTCCACCTAGGATGTGCCAGCTATTCAGAAGATTTAAACTTACTCATCAGTACATGTGTACTAATGGCTATCAGCTAATGTAATGACATCACTTTCTCATTTATAACAGAATAGATTTATCTGTGGAAGTTCTATAGAAGTTTTACATCAGTGGCCTGTCTGCTAAATCTAAATAGTTTTAAAATCATCAACAGTTTCCCTGGACTCTCTGGAACTATATAACATGTAATTTCTGTTCATTATCTTCTTAAATTGCTGGGTGCTAGAGGCTTTATCATGCAATTACTCATTCAGCAAATATAGTATTGATATAAATTCTGATTTTGCATATTGAAACAACACAATTTACATTGGTATCACTCATGTGCAAAACAAAAAAAATTAAACTTATTAAGATATATTTATTATAAAAATTAAAAATAAAAACGAAAAGTGTCATTGCTGGTTTGCAGACTGAATTGCATATCATTTATTCTTTTTCCATCTTGTGTTGCCACACTAGCTGGTACACAAGGACTTGGGTATTAATTATTTTTCTTACCCAAGGGTATGTTTATTAATTTTAGAGAGAGATGAAGGGGGAGATAGAAACATTGGGGTGAGAGAAACATTGATTGGTTGCCTCCCATGTGCACCCCAACTGAGGTTCAAACCTGCAGTCTAGGTGTGTTCCCTTACTGGGATACAGCCTTTTGGTATATGGGACAAACTGAGCCAACCAGCTAGGGCGGTCTACCAAGACCGACATCTTTTGTCAGTATTTTGTGAACCATGCTCTTCAGATGTGTTGCAGTATCTTATTTGAGGTGATTATTAAGTTATTTTAAAACATTTATCATTTTTATAACTTAAAATCTTCTTATAGTCTGTAACGTTATCATAATCATTAAGTAGTAGTACTAGGGGCTGTCCAAAAGTACATTTGGATCAGAAGTTAAATGTGGTAAATCACTGTAAAGGTTGAAAAAAATGCCACAGTAAATTATAATTTTGCAGGGAGCACCCACAGATGAAATAGAACTATTAACTATTAAAGCTAAAATGTGCTATAATGGAAGGAGATTTGCACCCTTTTAGAATACATTAAATACTTTACACTCTGTAATTCATATTGGATTATGCAGGGTCTTCAGATATGCAAATCTCTTGCATAAAATGCCTGTCTACAGTATTTATAAGCATTTACCATGAGCTACCATTATGCTGAGGATTGGGGATGCAGTATTGAACAAAACAGAAGAAATTTGATTTGTCTACATGTAGTTTTTCATTTACCCATATTTTTGGACCATAAGACACACCTAGATTTTAGAGGAGGAAAATTGGGAAAAAATTTTGAAGCAAAAAAGTGGTAAAATATTTAATAACATAAATAACATATTATTTCACCAATGTAAATGTAAACAGAACTCAACATCGGCATTAATAACCATTATTCCTCCCAAATTTGGAAGGGGGGGTGAGTCTTATGGTCTGAAAAATACGGTAGATACTCCAAGGGAATATGAAATAAAGCACATCTCTCCCCCAAGTAATCTAGCCTATATTTATTGTGATACAATTTAAATACTCTTTTAAAGTGTGCAATTCAGTGGTTTCTGATATGTTCACATGGTTGTGCAATCATCACATTGAATTTTAGAACATTTTTATTACTAAAAAGAAACCTTATAACCGCTGGTAGTCACTACCCTTCCCCATTTCCACTCAGCTCCTATAGCTCTAGATAACTACAGTTTAATTTTCTGTCACTGTAGATTTGCCTTTTCTGGACATTTCAATAAATTGCCATAATACATGTAACCATTTGTATATGGTTTCTTTCACTTACTTGTTTCCTAGGGTTATCTATATTGCTGCATACAAGATTTATTTCATTTCTTTGTATGGATAATAGCACATTTCAGTTATCCATTTATCTCTTGTAGGCTATTTGGATTGTTTCAACTTTTTAGTTATGAATAAAACTTGTGATACTCTAAACCATTTGGTACTATACAATGAATGATCTTTGTGTTTCAGCACATTAAGAAATAATGATCCCTTTGCATTAATTTATTTACAGAAGTAAAATTCACTTTTGTAGTGTGTATTTATGTGTATGTCTGTATGTTTTCTATGGTTTTTATACATGCCTCAATTCTTGTAATCCCCACCACAGATCAGGCTTTAGAGCAGATCCTTCCCCACGCATAACCTGTGGCAACTACTGATCTGTTTTCTTAAAGCGTTTATTTATTTTTAGAGAGAGGGGAAGGGAGAGAAACATCAATCTGTAGTTACCCCTCATGCGCCCCTTACTGAGGATCTGGCCTGCAATCCAGGCATGTGTATGACTGGGAATAGAACCAGCAACCCTTTGGTTTGCAGGTCCACGCTCAATCCACTGAGCTACACCAGTCAGGGCTAATTTGTTTTCTGTTTCTGTATTTTTGCCTTTTCCAGACTAACAGCTAAATGGAATCACATATGTAACCTTTGGTTACATAAGCTTTTTTCACTCAGCATAATAATCCACCCCCCCTTTTCTTTTAACTAAGTAGTATTCCGTTATGTGGATGTACCACCGTCTATTCATTAATCATGGAAGATTATTTCCAGTTTATTTTGCTTTCCTCTAGTTTTTTAAAGTGGAAATTTATTGATTTAAGACCATTTTTCTTTTTAATGAAAATATTTAATGCTGTAAGATTTTTTTCTGAAGAATTGTTCAGCTCTATCCCACAAGTTTTAATTTTTGGTATTTTCACTTTAATTCAGTTAATAATACTTTTCCTTGAGGCATTCTTTTTGAGATGAGATGTACGTCAGATAGTGGTATGTTGTTCCAAATTATTTGGTGATTTTTTAGATATCATTCTGTTACTGATTGCTAATTTAATTCCATTATTGTCTGTGAACATATTTTGAATAATTTCGGTTCTTAAAGATACAATGAAAGCTGTCTTTGTGAATGCTTGTTGTGCACTTGAGAAGAATGTGTAGCTTGCTTTTTGGGAGTGGAATGCTCAGTAAATGATAATCAGATCAAATTAGTTGATACTGGGTTGTCCAAGTCTTAATATATCCTTTCTAACTTTTTACCTGCTTGTTTTATTGATTATTGAGAGGAGCGTTGAAGACGTAATTGTGGATTTTCCTTTTCCTTTCAGTTTTTTGCTTCATGTACTCTGTTAGGAAGTGTTCCCTCTGCTTCTGTATTCCTGAAGACATTATAGGAATCAGTATTATCTTTTTCTTAGATGTTTGTTTGAATTTGCTATTAAAACTATCTGGGCCTGATAAGGATTTAATTGATGATACATAGATATAGGCCTATTCAAATTATATATTTTTTCTTGTGTGTTTTGGTAGATTGTGCCTTTCAACGAATTGGTTCATTTCCTCTGTAGTCAAATTTGTGGGCATAACACTAGTCATGAAGTATTAGGGCTCCTCTTTCACTTCTGATATTTGTAATTTGTATTCTTATCTTGTTTAGCCTGGTTAGAGAAGTTTATGAATTTTATTGACCTTTTAAAAAAATGAGCTTTTGATTTTGTTGATTTTTTTTCTCTTTTGTTTTATTGGTTTCTCTACTTTTCATTATTTCTTCTTGCTTTAGGTTTGATCTTTCTATAGTTTCTAATGGTGGAAATTTATTGACTTAGGATCTTTTCTATATGCATTTACTACTACAGCGTTCTCCCTTCCTTGCTCTTGCTGCATTTCATAAATTTTGATAAGTTGTAGTTTAATTTTTATCTGCTTCAAAAGATTTTTAATTGGTTTTGAGACTTTTGACACATGTATTATTTAAAGTGTGTTGTTTAAATATTTTGGGTTTTTCTAGCTATATTTGTTAATTTCTAGTTTAATTCTATTGTGAACTGAGAGTATGCTTTGTGTGATTTTTGTTCTTTTGATTTTGTTGAGCTGTGTTTTATGGCCCAGGTTCTGGTTTTCCTTGATAAATGTTCCGTGTGAGCTTTAAGAGGTATATACAGGGGTGGACAAAATTAGGTTTTCACTTAACCATGTCATGAAGCAGTGGGACTAACCCAAGCAGGTTACTGAAATTCAGGTTTGTTTAGTGATTTTTCAAAGACTATAAGAACGTGTAAATAATGAAGGTCAGCAGTTTGAGCACGGGATTGTACCTTAAGTGCACTGTGCCATTGTGGTGTTCTTCTGAGTTAATAAAGCTATTTTAATAATCATCGGTTTTTTCCATACCAACAACTCTAAACCTACTTTTGCCCGCTCCTATATTTTCTGCTATAAATTTTAAAATTTCTGTTACTATATTTTCCATTGTAAAATTCCCATTTGATTCTTTTTATACCTTCTGCTACTTTGCTGAGAACTTCCGTCTTATTTGCTTTGAGTATTTTTCTTCACCTTTTGAAGCTTTGTTATGATAGTTTCTTTAAAGAAGAAGCTATCATAACACAAGAAGCTGTCATTCAACACATGAATAATTTTATGACATCCCTCACCCCCTAGTGAGAATGTTGGCTTTTCTTGGGACTCTTTCCATCTTTGCCATGGACAGCTCCAGTTTTCTGGGCTATTCTAGCATCCTGCTGGGATATTAGGGGCAGTGCCAAAAACCTCCCACAATGTTCTCACCACGAGATTGTCCCTCAAGGTTTAATCCTCCTGCTTTCATCTACTTTTACAGGCTTCTTCTAGTTGCTTTATCTCTTTGAGCTAAGGTTGGTTGTAGGTATTGGGAGAGACAGGAAGGAGTGTGGAATAAGAGAGATAAGGTAAAGTGTGCTACTCCATTTTGTCTAGAACTCCCAACTCCTCAATTTATTTTAAAATAAGTTATGTGATCCTTTTTGTCAATCAGTATTTAATGGCATTTTCTTGTTACTACTACTTTGCAGAAATCCCAGAATGAGGAAATGACCAGCACAGCTGACAGTGTGTGTACAGGTGGGGCTAAAGTGACTGTACCATTTTTATGTAAATATGAAGAACCTGATTTTATTGCCAAATCTATTGGTTCACCATCTGTTTTGTCTGGAACTGTGGACAAACCTGTAGATTTGTCTACTAGAAAGGAAAATGATGCAGATTCTACAAACCAAGGTAAAATTTGATATATGTTTTCAAAAATCTTCTCTGTATATTATATAAAGTACATCTGTATGATTGAAAATATAGACTTTAAAATGTAGATCCTAGGCAATCTCTTTCTTAAAACAAATTTTGAAATATATAAAGGGGCATAAGATACAATTGTGCTTTCATGGAAATTTTCTTTGTGATAGGATTTTCATTTGTAGCGCCACTCTTATTCACAGCGGTATGTTACAAGCACTACAGTGGATGCCTGAAACTGCAGATAATACTGAACCCTATAGATACAGTGTTTTCGTGTGTGCATAGACAGATAAATAGAGATAGATAGATAGTCATCCTTCTGTATCAGTGGGGGAATGGTTCCAGGATTCCCTGCATCCTGTCTGGGAAATACCAAAATCTATGGGCTTACTTATATGCAGGTTCTTTTCAGTAAGTGCTGGAAATGTACTTTCTCTTTCCTATGATTTTTTTTTATTGTTGTTCAAGTACAGTTATCTCCATTTTGCACCCATCATTCCCCATACCACCCATTCCCTCCTTGCACCCTCAATCCTCCCAAACTTTGACTATATCCATGTGTCCTTTATACATGTTCCTTGACGACCCTTCTGATTTTTTCCCCCATTACCCTCCCTCCACCCTCCCTTCTGGTTGCTGTCAGATTGTTCTTTCTTTCAATGTCTGGTTATATTTTGCTTGCTTGCTTGTTTTGTTGATTAGGTTCCACCTATAACTGAGATCATACGGTATTTGTTGTTCACTGCCTTGCTTTATTTCACTTAGCATAATGCTCTCCAGATCCATTCACGCTGTCACATAGTGTAGGATTTCCTTCTTTCTACTGTATAGGATTCCATTGTGTGATTGTACCATCCTTTTTTAATCCGCTCATTTTCTGATGGGCACTGAAGTTGTTTCCAACATTTAGCTATTGTAATTTGTGCTGCTATGAACATTGAAGTGCATAGGTTCTTTTGAATTGGTGTTTCAGGTTTCTTAGGATATAATCCCAGCAGTGGAATTGCCAGGTCAAAAGGCTGTTCCATTTTTAGTTTTCTGAGAACATTCCATACTGTTTTTCGCAGTGGCTGCACCAGTCTGCATTCCCACCAACAGTGCACTAGGGTTCTCTTTTCTCCACAACCTCACCAGAACTTGTTTCATGTTGATTGTTTCTGATGGCCATTCTGACTGTTCTGAAGTGGTATCTCATTGCGGTTTTAATTTGCATCTCTCTGATGGCTAGTGATGCTGACCATCCTTTCCTATATATTTGGGCTCTTTGTATGTCCTCCTCAGAGAAATGTCTGTTCAGGTCCTTCAGCCCATTTTTTAATTGGGTTTTTTGTCTTCCTGGAGTGGAGTTGTGTGAGTTCATTATATATTTTGGAGATCAAACTCTTGTCCAAGGTGTCATTTGCAAATATATTTTCCTGTATGGTTGGTTCCCTTTTCATTTTCCTGATGTTTTCTTTAGCCATGCAGAACCATTTTTTTTTTAATGAAGTCCCATTTGTTTATTCTTTCCTTTATGTCCCTTACTCAAGTGGACATGTCGGTGAAAATATTGTTGTGTGGAATACTTGAGATTTTCCTGCTTATGTTCTCCTTGAGGACTTTTATAGTTTTGCAACTTATGTTTAGGTCTTTTCTACACCTTAAGTTAATTTTTGTGTATGGTGTAAATTGATGGTTGAGTTTCATTTTTTTGCATGTAATTGTCCAGCTTTTCCAACAGCATTTTTTAAACAGGGTATTTTTACTCCATTTATGCTTCTTCCCCTTTGTAGAAAATTAATTGACCATAGAGATTTGGGGTTATTTCTGGGCTCCTTATTCTGTTCCATTGATCTATGTGTCCATTTTTAATGCCAGTACCAGACTGTTTTGATTACAGTAGCCTTATAATACAGTTTGATATCAGATATTGTGATTCCTCCAACTTTGTTCTTCTTTCTCAAAATTGCTGCAGCTATTTGGGGTCATTTATGGTTCCATATAAATATCTAAAATGTTTATTCTATATCTATGAAATATGTCATTGCTATTTTAATAGGGATTGTGTTGACTGTATAAATTGGCTTTGGGTAATATGGACATTTTGATCATATTCTGGCAATCCATGAACATAGTGTATGCTTCCATTTGTTTATGTCTTCCTTAATTTCTTTCTTCAGTTTTGCGTAGTTTTCTGACTATAGGTCTTTTACCTCCTTGGTTAGGTTTATTTCTAGGTACTTTATTTTTCTTGTTGCTATATAGCAAATGGTCCCCCCCACCGATTTCTGTTTCTGATATTTTGTTGTTGGTGTACAAACATGCCTTAGATTTCTGAATATTGACTTTGTATCCCACTGTTGTGCCAAATTCACTTATTAGATGGAGTAGTTTTTTGGTGCAGTCTTAGGATTTTCTGTGTACACTACCATGTCATCTTCAAACAGTGACAGTATTACCTCCTTCTTTCCAATTTGTATGCCTTTTATTTCTTTTTCTTGTATCAACATAGTATTGGCTAGGACTTCCAATACTATGTTGAATAGGAGTGGTGAGAACAGACATCTTTGTCTTATTGCTGATCTTAGTGGGAAAGCTTGTACTTTTTGCCTGTTATGTGTAAAGTTGGCTGTAGGTTTCTAGTATGTGGCCTTTATTATGTTGAAGTATGCTCCCTCTACTCCCACTTTGCTGAATGTTTTTATCCCAAGTGGGTGCTGTACTTTATCAAATGCTGTTTCTGCATCTGTTGATTTGATCATGTGATTTCTTTTTCTTTACTTTTGTTTTTGTGATGTATTTCATTTATTGATTTGTGAATATTGTACCATCCTTGCATCTCTGGGATGAATCCCACTTTATCATGGTGTATGATCTTTTTAATGTATTACTGGATGTGGTTTGCCAATATTTTGTTGAAGATTTTAGCACCTATGTTCAGCAGCAATATAGGCTTATAGTTTTCTTTGTTGTGTCTTTTCTGGTTTTGGGATTACGGTGATACTATCTTCATACAAAGAGTTTGGGAGTCTTCTATCATTTGGGGCTTTTTGGAATAGTCTTAGAAGGATAGGGGTTCAGTCTTCCTAAAATGTTTTATATAATTCTCTTATTAAACCAACTGATCCAGCGCTTTAGTGTGCAGGGACTTTTTTATTACTGCTTTGATTTCACCACTGTTTTCCATCTATTCAGGATTTCCGTTTCTGCTTCATTCATTTTTGGAAGATTGTCCAAAATTTTTTCTAGAAATTTGTCCATTTCACCCAGGTTTTCAAATTTCTTGGCATATAGTTATTTGTTGTAACTTCTACAATCCATTATATTATAGATCCATTGTTATTTCTCTTCTTTCATTTCTGATTTTAGTTATTTGGGTCCTTGCTATTTTTTCTTGATGAGTCTGCTTAAAGGCTTGTCGATTTTGTTTATCTTTTCAAAAAACCAGCTTCTGGATGTATTGATCCTTTTAATTGTTTTTAGTCTCTGTGTTGTTTAATTCTGCTGTGAATTTGGTTATTTCCTTCCTTGTACTCACTCTGGGCTTTGTTGTTTTTCCTCCATTTCTTGTAGATGTAGGGTTAAGTTGTTTATTTTGTTCTGTCTCTTTTACGTAGGCCTGTATCACTGTGACCTTCCCTGTCAGGATTGCCTTTGCTGTGTCCCATAAGTTTTGGACTGTTTTGTGTTCATTTTCATTTTTTTCCAGAATCTCCTTGATTACTTCCTTGTTCTCATTATTCACCCATTCATTGTTTAATAGCATGCTGTCAAATCTTCATGAATATGAATGTTTTTGAGTTTTTCCTTGAGATTGGTTTCTAGTTTCAGGCCCTTGTGGTCGGAGAAAATGTTTGATACGATTTCAGTTTTCCTGAATTTGTAGAGACCTGTTTTGTGTGTGATCATGTGGTCTGTGTTGGAAAATGTTCCATGTGCATTTGAAAAGAATGTATATTTTGCTTATTTGGGAGGAAAGGCTTTCTATATAATCGGTAGAGGTATACATGTATGTATGTAACAGTAGCTAGCTTGAGTCTTTAGTTTCTGTTCAGCTAGCCCCGCATTACCTGCGTAGTCCGCTGCCTTGTGCGAGTCCTCTCAACCAGCCCCATCTTGCCTGTGCAGTTACTGCCTTGCTGTGGGTCCTCTCCACCCACCTGACTGCCTGTCTCCATCCCTCCTACCAGTCTGGTGAATGTTTCTTTGATTTCTTGGTTGTCAGAGTTCCATGCATTTTGATTTTCTGGCACATCTGGTAGCTTTTTGTTTTTAGATTGATTGTTAGCTTCCTTTTGGTTGTGCAAGGAAGGGAAAGGTTTCTACCCATGCCCCCATCTTGACCAGAAGCACCCTCTGTCTTTTGATTGGAGCATTTAATCCATTTACATTTAAACTTGTTATTGATAGGTACTTACTTATTTTTCCCCTGTGTTCCTCTTTCTCTCCCCCCCCCCTTCTTCCTTCTCTTAAAGCAGTCTCTTTAGCATATCTTGCAGTGCTGCTTTGGTGGAACTGTATTCTGTCAGCCTTCTTTTGTCTGGGAAACTCCTTATTTTGCCCTCCATTTCAGTTGAGAGTAGTCTTGGTTGCAGGCCCTTGTTTTTCATTACTTAGAATATTTAACATTCCCTTCTGGTTTCTAGTGTTTCTGTTGAGAAATCTGTTGCTAGCCAAATCGGAGTTTTTCTTGTATGTTACTTCTTGTTTCTCCTTTGTTGCCTTTAACGCTCTCTCTTTGTCTTTTAAACTTGGCATTTTAATTATGGTGTGTCTTAGACTATAGGCCTCTTTGGGTTCATCTTGATTGGGACCCTCTGTGCTTCCTGAACTTTCTTGCCTTTTCCCCTCTCCAGGTTTGCGAAGTTTCTGTCATTATTTTTTTCAAACAGAATTTCTATCCCTTGTTCCTTTCTTATCCTTTTGGTATTCCTATGATTTGAATGTTGTGTTTCATGCTGTCTTGTAGTTCCCTTAAGTTGTCTTCATATTTTTTGAGTATTTGTTCATGTAGCTGCTCTTCCTGGGTATTTCTTTCATACCTAGTGAGCTAGAGCTCACTAATTTGGTCTCTGCTTCATCTGACTAGTTTGTAAGTCCTTGTAGTGTATTTTTTTTTTTTAACTTAAGAAATTATATTCTTCATGTCTTCCTGGTTCTTTTTATAGTTTCTATTTCCTTTTTCATACTATTGTCGTTTCCACTCAGTTCCTTTATAGTTGTCATTGAGTTCCTTGACCATCCTTATAACCAATATTTGGAATTCTATATCTGATAATTTGCTTGCCTCCATTTCATTTAGCTCATTTACTGGGGCATTTTCTGTCCTTTTGATTGCAGGTTCTTTTTTTGTCTCCCCATTTTAGGTGACTCTTTTTGTTTGTTTCTATGATTACCATTGCTCTGCTTTTCCTGCTGTACTTCTGTGATAGTTCTGTGGGACTGAGTGGTGCAGTCTCTTTGATGTACTTGTCTGGATACTCTCTAGAGTTGTTGCCCTTTCTTCCATTTGTGTGGGCTCTCTTGTTGTACTTGTCCTTTTCCTGTTGTTGGCTCCTTTTTTGGTGGGTTTTCCCCTCCAGTGGGTTTACTGGTATTTACAGTTCTCACTTTGCCTTGTTTGTGATCAAGGGCAGGGTGAAGGTGAAATGGAGTAAGACAGCAGGAAAGTATTCTGTGGGATTTAAAGTACTACCAACTAGAGAACACATAGGAGATCCCTTGGAGAAGTACAGCAATAACCGTGATATTTCACCCAACTAGGCACTTTCTATAAAAGGTGAAAAAGAGATAAGACTTATCATAGGGGGAAAAATGTGAGCTGACTCCAGAAAGCTTAATGCTTATGCTAGGTTAGATGGTGAGATATAGCGAGAGTAAGTGCTAGAAACTTGGCATATTGTGTGAGAGGATAAAAACTAAAACAGTAATAGAGCTCAGGAAGGTAGTGAAATGGACCAAGATGAGGGCAAGGTGCTGTGTGGGAATTGGAACAAGAATAAAATGACAAGAAATATATGATCTGAGTAAAATGAATAAAAAGTAAAAGAGCAAGAGTAGTGTGTTAATGGCATACGAATGAAGTGAAGGAAGAGAAATTAAAATGAAATATGAAAGGGAGAACAAAGAAAACCAGTCAAACAATAAAATCAAACAAAGAAAACTAAACAGAAGGAATAGAAATAAATAATAATAAAAAATAACAAAAACTACAAATAAAAATAAAAGATAAAAAGGGGAACAAAGAAAACTAATCGAACAGTGAAATCAGACAAAACAAAAAAGCTACATGGAAAGAAGAGAAATAAAAAAATAAAACAATAAAAATAACAAAAAAATAAAATGAAACTTCTGAAGGATAGTAATATGAAATTTGTCTCAGCTGTTGGTGTTAGTCTTCTGAATTCTTTCTGGATCTGTCTTTGGTCTTCTCACAGCTCCAGGTCTTCTTGTCTTAGAGTTGAAAAAAAAAAGGCAAAGCCTCCTGCTGACTTTAAACCTGCCAAGGGGGTTTTGCTGGTTTTCCTGGATGCTGTAGGCAGAGGGAGGCTGGGCTCTTTTTTTCTTTCCCTGTTGTACAGTGAGGTTGGGAGCGCAATCTGGGCTACAATATTCACAGGTGCCCAGTTTCTAGCCCATACCCTCATAGCACTGTGCGGCCTCTACTGTCCACTCTGTGCATATTTGCCAGGCAGGTGCCTGTAATCCACCTTGTGCAACCCTTTGATTAGTCCCTGAGGTACACTGGGTGGGTGCAAATCGCCCTCTTCGTCCTCCGTTTGTTGGCCTGGGCACTGTTCCTATGCGAAGTCCCTTCAGGGCAGTTTAGTTCCACTATTGAAATAAGTCTCTCTGGACCCTGCTACCCCTGAACCCCTGCTGCCCCCTTTGATCAATTTGTGAGGTGCCCTGAGTGGCAGCAAATAGCACCGTCCCCCCTCCCTCTTTGGTGGCCAGGAAGCTATGCTCCAGTGGTCCTTGCATGCACAGCAGTCTTTTTTGAGTGAATTCTCTGCGGCCAGCTCGTCCTGACAAGCTCCCAGTTTTCCACTCAAACCAACTCTCTGACCAGTCCAGAGACTATCTGAGTCACGGCCCATCACTTCTCCCATCTCTAGGTGTCACCTGGCTCCCCAATTTCTCTGGTACTGTCCCAGCCAACAACAGTCCCAGCTGGGATATGCCTCTGGCTGTGTGTCTCTTACTGCATCTGGCCCCCAGCGACTTTAAGTGCCCAGGTCTCTCCTGGCAGGGGCCTGTGACTTCCTTGCTCTGGAAGGGGAGGGAGCAGCTAAGTTATAATCATTGATTTAGCTCTCCTCCAAAGCTCCTTTGGCAGTGGGGGTCTCCAGTGCACAGCCTAGGGACTTCCTGGTCAGCCTACAAAATCTCCTGTCAGTTTTTAAAGTCTTCTGCATCCTTTGGCTTCCAAACTTCACATTAGCTATGATCCTATTGGCTGTTCACTCTGTTCTTCAGTAGATCAGCTAGGTATCCCAGTTGTGGGTGTACGAGCAAGTGGGTTCAGCTCCCACCTACCTTGCCGCCATCTTCCAGCCTTATGATTTTCTTAACATTTTCCTTTTTTCTAGTGTATGTTAAATATATGGTATATAATACATATAATATACAAAATATGTGTTCATCAACTTCTGGGCAACAGCAAGCTATTAATAGTTAAGTTTTTGGGGAAGTCACATGTTATTTGTGGATTTTTGTGTTTGGGGGGTTGATTCCCCTTAATCCCACATGTTGTTCAAAGGTCAGCTGTTTTTAAATGTCTTTCTTTTTTAAGTTAAATTAAATCAAGTATTTGGTTATAGTAATCAATATGTAATATGCTTTACCCCGTTTTCATTTCATTTGTTATTAGGAGAGGGGAATGTTTTACAATTGTGTTGCTTTATATGTATACATTCTTTGTATTGCCTAATTTTTTTCAAAGTAGTTCCTGAATAAGTTACAAATATTACATGTTTAGGCACTTGGGAGTTTTAAAATGCTAGAAGAGTAAGGTACTTCAGATCTAATATCACGTTTTCAGATGGGGAAAGTAAAGCAAAGTAATTAATAGATCATGCAGCTATACTCTGGCAGAATTAAGGTGAGACCCCAAAACTCCTGAATACCAAATATTTTTTAAAAATTCAGGTTTTATGAGCTTATCATTTATAATAGAGAACACAGAAATGTTTTATGAAGATGTTTTCTAAAATCCTGCCTTTGAGTTCATGTTTTAGATTATAGAAGACAGTATTAAGCTGAAACTATGCTTCTATATCTCATGTAGTATAGATCTACATTACATTTTTTTAATATTATATTTGGCATGGTTTTGGTGTAGTGTACATTGAGAATAGTACCTATAAACTTAGGAATTCTGAAGAAGCTCAGAATTGTCTGAATTTTGTAGCTTTTCTTCAGAGAAATAAGCTGAAGATAAATGCTTCACATCCACCCCCCAAACCCCGCAGTTGTAAAGAAGATTCTACCCCCATTGGCTCTGGGTCCTTGAGAAAACTTTGATATTTAATGTATATTAAATGAAATATTAAATTATCTTTTACTTTTGCCAGTGGAAAGCAAAACGATTTCATTTGGATTTGGAAGCAGCACAGGGCTGTCATTTGCAGATTTGGCTTCCAGTAATTCTGGGGATTTTGCTTTTGGGTCCAAAGGTAAGATTAGGCAAAAGGATTTTAATGATTATGGTACAGAATTTAAGCACAATGAAACTAGTCCTTTGCCACAGTGTTGTAACTAAGTTGGACATTTCTTCCCCTGTTCCCACCCTCCAGTTCATTTGGTGTTTTTAATAAGGAAGGGCTTCTATAATTTTACTTTTATTTTTGACGTTTATTACTATAATCATAAGAATTTTCTCGTAATTGTATATACATGATGCTGATAGTCCTCCCCTTCTTGAAAAACAGAACCTTTCCAGTTTGGAATAACCTTGATTTTCATACATTGTTCTTTTAGTTGTACTTTTAGATTTGATTGGTTAATATTGCAAGATTTATGTACCTGTATTTTTTTAAAGAGATTATTTTGTACGTTCCTATTTTTGCAACATCCTTGATTATATTTTAATTAAAGGTCCATGCTAATTTATTGTGCTAAATTTATTATTGGTCGGTTTTCCTGTCTTTTTCAGTGGCTTCTCTTTCTCTTTTCCCTTTTCCCTTTCCCTTCCACTTCCTCTCTTTTCTTTTTTGGTCCATTTTACTGTCTTTTGTAAAAAACCCGTTTCCTTGTTTCAAGTTTTTGGCACATTATATTTTCTCATTCTTAATAATTGTTTGTGTATAAAATGTTTGATTTGTGGATTAAATTTCATCGAAGATATATATTTATATGACTAAATCTAATTCAGAAATAGTGTTCTTCCTTATCACATATTTACACTTGTTTTACACCTCCTGGCACTTAAGAAAACACATGTTATATAACACTTTAAGTATTACCGTCAGATATTGTTATGTTGGCATTTATAACTTCATGGATGTCAACTTGCTTTATTTTTGTTTTAATTTATTAAGTAACCTGAAATCACAGGATAACAAATCAATAAATACAGTGGTATATACAGTGGTATAGTGAATACAATTCTCCACAAAAAATAATGCCAAGTAAAAATTGATGTGCTAGGTTGCTTGTTATAGTACCATGTCAATACTCTACAAAGTGTGAAATAAGCAAGACTCAAATCTCATCACAGAGACATGCTTTAAACCTCACCCATTGACATCACTTCTTACCACCACTTGTTATTTTTCAGTGACATTATTCAACTTCTTTTTAAAACTACATTTCTTAATTTTATTTGTTGTTAGCTCTGACAGAAGTTTGTGCTTTGTATCTCAGAGAAGTAACTTTTGGTTTTATCAATTCTTTTTTTATTTGTGTTTTTTAATCATCTTCAGATTTTACCATTGCTTTTCTTTAAATTCTTGTTACTTTTTTGTATTGAGTGCTTTATTTATTTAGTAAGATTATGCCAACAAGTGCAAAATAGTATTTGAAACCATAAATCTCCTGGGATCAATTTTCTTTGTATCCCATAGAGTTTCAGAGGGAATCTTCAGACTTTTGTAAATTTCTTAATAATTTAGAATTTAGTCTTTCCTTTCTCATTAAGAGCTTGTACGCCTTAATTTTTTTTAAGAAGTTATAAACTTCACTATCATGTGGGTGTCTTTTTTTGTTGTTGTTCCTAGTATTTTACGGACTTTTTTGATCTTAAAATTTTTGTTTTTGTTATTTTTAAAAATTCTTCTCTTACATATTATTTCTGTGGTGGTTATTTTTTCTTACTTTGTTCATTTGTTATTTTAATTTTGTTCCTTTTTCTATTAATTTTCTTCTGAAAGTCCTTATTCACACAGATGTATAACCATTTCATGTCTTAATGTGTATTAGTTCATATGGAAACTAAGAGAATAATAAGAAACACTTGCTTAGCTATTGCTGCCTTGGTTAATGATTGCCATTTTATCATGTTTCCTTCAGATTTAGTAGTATTTTCATTAAACCTGGACATGTAGTGGAAGACTCCTAGGTACTATTATCTAGACTGTTATCATGAAATTGATACTGATTATTAAATGCTTATTTTTATACTTTGCTTTATGAATTCTTCCTCTAGGTCCCAAGAGGGTGATTAGTGGTTTTCATTTCCTGCCTTCCTATTACAATTTCCTGGGAGCTTTAAAAAATTCCCCAGGTATAACTACCTGATAGTTACATTGGGTTCCTTGAGAATGGTACAGTAGGGATTGGTATTTTACACAAGTTCTTGGTGTGATTTTGTTATATACCCAGCATTAAGAACCACTGCATTAGAGGAATTTTGAAATTTTCTGCCATACTCTCCAAGGGTATTTGGAATAATTTTTAAAGTTTCTCTGCCTGGGAGGTCCTAAATCAGTTTTTGAACCTTAAACCTGAATATCACCTAGATCCTTGGTTACTATTCTGAGGAAATACCCACACAAATACTTGCATTTGTTTGCAGTATTGTAAGGATTTTTGTCTCTTGTTAGTTTTTTTCTTCCTTATTAAATCTGGCTTAGAAGAAGTTACTGGTTTAGTTATTTATTGTGTTCTTTTTTTCACTGTGCCAACTTTTTAAATGATCTGTTAACATTTTTTCTGCTTTATGTGTTTTTAGCACCACATGTAGGGTTCTCTAAGTAGGTAATTCTCATAAGCAAGTGATGAAAAATTAAGCGTGGTTTCCTTCCTGAGATAGTGAAGAATGTATTAGCAGGCTGGGTCATCTCTGTTGAGATCATGATTAAGGAACTTTTTAGTTTTCATCTCTCCAAGGTATTAGGGAAAGAAAGTAGTAGTTTTTATTCTGCATGGCCATGAGGATCCTTTTCACTACTCACAGTCTAGTATCCCTTGAGGATAGTTGGAGTCAGTGAACTTCTTCCAAGGCCTGGCAAAGAAATCTAAGCTCCAACAGGAAGTTGAGGTAGAGAAGTTACAAACATAATTTTAGGCTTCTTTGACTAATTTGGAAATAGCATATTTGGACTCTTTGAGGACATTTTTAGGTTCCACACTATTTTTCTCATGTAATAAAATGTCTTATATAATAAACTACCTTTGGAGCTGAGCTAAGTTTTGAGAACTCCAAGGTATGTACTTTTAAGAACCTACTTCATTACTTGAAAGTTCTTGTGTTGTTTAGTATCATGAAGTTTACCTAAGGGTCAAATGATATAATCTTGATATCTCCAAGCATAAACAGTAGTAAATATACTGTGTACTCATTACATGGATAAACTTTATATATATAATAATATAATTTTAAACTTTATAACCAGAAGTATATGTCACATCATTGTATATTTGATGCATTGATGAAGTAATCTAACTGGAGGATTAAAAGCTTATAAAAACAGATACCACTGTTTAAATATTCTGATTTATTCATCAGATAAAAATTTCCAGTGGGCAAATACTGGAGCAACTGTGTTTGGAACACAGTCAACCAGTAAAGTTGGTGAAGAAGAAGATGGTAGTGATGAAGAAGTAGTTTATAATGAAGATATCCATTTTGAACCAATAGTGTCATTACCAGAGGTAAATATTAAAGAATGAAACTCTTACTGATAACTTCACATTTTAGGTTTAAAACTTGAGTTGTAGAGCTAGCCTTGTTTGCATTTCTTTTAGAATATTTACAATTTGAAATGAAAGCTCTTTATTTTTTAGAAGTTCAGCATTTAAGTAAAAATTGTCTACTTTTCAATATTTATATATAAATATTTTTGGCATATTATATACAAAATTATTGGGAAGAGCTATTTTTTTGTTAGAATACCATATTCATGTTTGTAACATAATTTTGGGTGCAAAAAAATACCTACTGTCATACTTGCTAAAGTCTTAGCTATAAAAATAAACTCTACATTTTCAGGACAAGAATGTTGTTTTAGACAAGTTACTTGGTCAGTTTTTAACCTGAAGGCAGTAGTTAATATTTCTCTTGAACAGCTTTTTGAAAACTCTCCTTAGAATATAATTTTCAAAAGGAAGATTACTATATAAAAGAAAAATATTTAATGACCAATCAGGTCTTTCCTGCCTTACCTAAATCAGATGTATTCTAGCCCTAGGATATTACCATTCATTTTGATACTATATTTCAGAATCTGTCAATGTCATTTCAAAGAGAATATTTTTAGGATTTTGAATCTTTGGAAATTGTTATGGATATATGTTATAAGCAGCAGCTTTATTTTTCATCTGTCATAGGTAGAAGTAAAATCTGGAGAAGAAGATGAAGAAATTTTATTTAAAGAGAGAGCCAAACTTTATAGATGGGATCGAGATGTCAGTCAGTGGAAGGAGCGTGGTGTTGGAGATATTAAGATTCTTTGGCATACACTGAAGAATTACTATCGTATCCTAATGAGAAGAGACCAAGTCTTTAAAGTGTGTGCAAACCATGTAATTACCAAAACAATGGAATTAAAACCCTTAAATGTGTCGAACAATGCTTTAGTTTGGACTGCCTCGGATTATGCTGGTACATTCAAATGCTACTTTTCAGTTTTTGGACTTTGCTAAAATCTTTAACAAATACAAGTTATTTTGATACTGGGGTCATTGTATTGTGTTGTTGTTTAATAGATGGAGAAGCCAAAGTGGAACAGCTTGCGGTGAGATTTAAAACTAAAGAAATGGCTGATTGTTTTAAGAAAAAATTTGAAGAATGTCAACAGAACTTATTGAAACTCCAGAAGGGACAGGTATCACTGACAGCAGAATTATCAAAGGAGACAAATCCCGTGGTGTTCTTTGATGTATGTGCAGATGATGAACCTCTGGGACGTATAACCATGGAATTATTTTCAAACATTGTTCCTCAGACTGCTGAGAACTTTAGAGCACTATGCACTGGAGAGAAGGGTTTTGGTTTCAGGAACTCCATTTTTCACAGAGTAATTCCAGATTTCATTTGCCAAGTAAGTATTGACTGTGTATCACAACTGAAGACTAGAAAAGTATACCACGCTAACTGGGGAATTTGAGTGTTTCTCCTCATTGTAATTTTCCTAAGATTTCTTTAGCTTTTCCACACATTAGTTAGTATTGCCACCCCAACATTCTACCCCCGCAAAAACTTTCAACATAAAGTGGTTGAAATTTCTAATACTTTAAACCTGCTATTAATTTGAGGGTGGGGAAAAAGACTTCTTGTCATTTTCATCTTCTTTCAAAATGGATATTTCCTAGTTTTCAAACCACATTTCTCAAGCAATCTGGTGTTTAGGACTTATCCTTTAGTGGTTAGTTAGTTCTGTATGTATTTTAATATTTTATTCAGGATTCCTATTAATCAAAAAATTTTTTCAGGGTGGAGATATCACCAAACATGATGGAACAGGAGGACGGTCCATTTATGGAGATAAATTTGAAGATGAAAATTTTCTTGTGAAACATACTGGTCCTGGCTTACTATCGATGGCTAATCGAGGCCGAGATACCAATAATTCTCAATTTTTTATAACACTGAAAAAAGCAGAACATTTGGACTTTAAGCATGTAGTATTTGGATTTGTTAAAGATGGCATGGATACTGTGAAAAAGATTGAATCATTTGGTTCTCCTAAAGGGTCTGTTAGTCGAAGAATTATTATCATAGAATGTGGACAGATATAAAATCATTGTTTTTCTTAGTAAATTTTACCTGTATTTGAATTGAAGCTTAGCTATTATGACAGTATGGTAATTATGTTCAGCTTTTGAAAATGGAGGTTTCCAAAGTATAAATGTAAAATTGCAGCTTATAGCTGTTGTCACTTTTTAATGTGTTATAACTGATCTTGCATGGTGTGAAATAAAAGTTTAAACACTGGTTTATTTCAGGTGTACTTGTGTTTGTGTACTCCTGACCTATCTGTATTAAAATGGAATAATACTAATCTTGCTAAAAGCAATAGATCGTCTCATACCATTGAAGGAATATTATTATATAAACAACTTAATTCATTTTAAGATATTGGACTTAATGCATGGATATACTTGCCATTTGAATAAAGGGACCAAAACTTGGATAATTTTTATTTTAGATTTGAAAATAATATTTGGAAATTTTAACTTTTGGTGTGGTCAATTATGTATAGAGACTCATTTATGAATGGGGTAGAGCCCATATGGTAGAGACTTAACCAAAGTGCTCTTCTGTAATCCTTGCACCTCCTGTATAGTTAACTTCTAAGTAGAGTATCTTTTCTTAAAATGATATGTAGCTTCTTGTGCCCTTTTTCAAAGGTATTAAGTTAACTTTTACATTTTAAACAAGTTGAGTATTTCCTTAGATTTTTAAAAAAATTTTCTGTCATCTATTTCTACTACCTCAAACTGCAGCTTGGTTCTTAATAGAACTTGCATATTTCCTTACAGTTATTGTGATAAAGTATGACTATTTTAAAAGGGTCTATACCATGTTCTTTGGTTAAACATTTGCTTTATACTAGATTGTTGCAGTACTTTTTTCTGGTGAATTTTGTAGCAAAAATAAAGTGACAATTGTTAACAGCCATGCCATTTTAAAAATTTATTACTTGTGCATCTAATTATTTGTTCATTCTAGAACCAAAGTGAGGAGAACAATTAAAGGTCTGTAAACAACTTACCACATAATTTCCAGAGCTCCCAAGGAAGTGACTTATTTCAAGTTTGATATACACTGAAAACTTACTTGGAAATGGCTAGTGTCAAAAGTTAGACTGCTAAAAAGGGGGATGTTCTCATCAACCTGCTCAATATAAAACTACAAAGAAGCTAGTTAGAGCACAAAATCTTAAGTAGTTTAATCATTCCAGTCACTAAGAGTGGCTGCCTTGACCCTCCTGTGTTCTTCCCAGTGAACTCATACTTAGTAAGAGATAGTTGGGTTTATTCTGTTGTTTAGGGATTTGGAAATAGGCTATCCTATAGTAAGTACCTGTTCTGTTCTACCTCCAGTTGAGAAGGGTGGCATCTGTGATTTGTGTGAGTAATGAAGTATGGAATACCATCACTAAATCCACTTGGCCATAAAGCCAGGTAACTGAAATAAACCTACTCCAGTGTATCAGATGAACTACATGAACTTCAAAGAGAACAATGGACTACATGCATATACATTTAATAGTAAGAATTGGCTCCTTTGGGAACTTACGTAGTATAAGTTGCTGTAAAGTGTTGAATTTTTCAGCTGGGACAGCTAATGCCTTTGTCCTAATTTTAGAACATCCAATTTAAGGCTAGTGCTTATTTATTTAATTATTTAAAGATTTTCTTTATTTTTAGAGAGAGGGGAAAGCAGGGAGAAAGAGGGGAAAAAAGCATCAATGTGTGGTTGCCTTTTTGCCCCCACTACTGGGAACCTTGCTGGAAACCCAGGCATGTGTCCTGACTGGGAATCAAACCTGCCACCCTTTGGTTCACAGGTTGGTACTCACTCCACTGATCCACACCAGCGAGGGCACCCTTTTTTTTTTTTTTTTTTTTTTTTTTTTTTTTAAAGAAATCACTGCTATCCGAAAGTACTCCAGTTTTGAATTAAAAAGATTTAAAAGTAACACCTTGACCAAAAATTTGATTAAAAATGACTAGCAAACTGCCTTTTCCAGTATTGGTATTCCAAAAATGCTTAAAAGTGCCTTGAGGCATTTTTAAGACTCGTAATTTAGGAAAAGGCTTTGTGATTTCTCTTTGTTATTTAACTGCTGAAGTGGCATAAATGCACATGTTAATGTCTTTTAAAAAAGTGTGATTTTATATTGGCTCATTAAATTTTGCTTAAAGATAGAATATAAAGAAACTTATTTGTCTACTATAACAATACTTTATAGCAAAAAATGTTGGTTTAAATATATTTCAGGAAACTAGTTACAATACTGATCTTACAAAAAAATACTTGGCATTTGAGGAAATTTAACTATAATGCAGACTCTAATAATTGTTAGTCCAGACATGCTGGTGAATACTATTTAGAATAGTAAAGCATTATACTAGTGTAGTTGTGTAAATGAGAGAAATTAAGTGGTTATTTAGTTGCTCAACTCTGTCTCTGAATTAGGTTGACATACTGTGTCAGTAATGACATGCACTGTCCTGAGCACTGGAGAAAGTTATTTTTTAAAAAAGCATGCTCAGGAAGCTTACTTACATTCTAATACTGCTTGTTAACACCCTGTTTCTCCACAGGAAACACCAGCCAATTGGCAGGAAAGTGAAGAGGTAGTTTTTGAAATCACTATGCTTAGTAGTAAGATAAATTCTTGATTTTGCCCCTCTTTAATGTTAGTTAGCAAAAATGATTCTGATTATGTCTAATCTAAAGCACACTAAATATATACATGCCTCAGGCTCTGGCCGGGTAGGTCAGTTGTTGGAGCATCCTCCCTACATCAAAAGGTTTACTGTTTGATTCTGGTCAGGACACATGCCTAAGCTGCGTCCAGTGGGGGCGATAGAGAGGCACCCCCTCCACCCAATATTTCACATACCAATGTTTCTCCATCCTTTCCCCCAGAACGGTAACATACTTAACGTCAGACATGGCCCAGGTCAGGGTGGGATCCTACCAGTCAGGTTCGGACCATTCTGGTGGGCCCCAGTGTGTAGACAGGTGGTGTATGCATTCTCACGTACACGCGAGAGGTTAGGAGATACAAGACTGACTTACTGGCCCTGGAGCCCTGAAGCTCGAGTTAGGGAGCGCACCAGGTCTGCTGAGTGCAACCTAAGGGCACGGCGGAGGAAAATGGACTGAAAAGTTTAAACACCATTTATCACTCTAAATAACACACCAATAAAGAAATCGGTAAATGAACATAACACTAAAACGTTTTTAACATACACAAGATAACACCTCAGCCTACCATCTCGCCGCACGAGAACCAGGCTGTGTCCTGCATCCTGACGCACTTCCGCTGTGCGAGCTCCGCGCTTGCGCGTACTGCCTCGGGTTTGAACGCTGTTCCCGGGGAGACAACGGTAGCCTAGTACAATGGAGCCGAGGCTTGTCAAACCACCTGGCCAAGATTTCGCTGTGGAGCGTCTCAAAAGCCGCTATGGACTAGGGGGCTGCTGCTCGGGGGAGGTGAGGCCTCGGGCTTTCTCCTCCCAGTTTCCTGGTCGGTGGGCGGGTTCCTGCTAGCGGGGAATAGTCTGCCACCTGCTCCACCTGGGTCTTCAGCATGAAACAGGTCCAATGAAAGTTAGGCTGAGGGGAGAGTATTTTTAGACCACAGATATGTAAATGGGTGGCAAATGTCACATACGTGGAAAAGCAAGTTTTCTAACAGGTTTTTTTCACCAAAGCTTTTGAAGGTTTATGTTCTACCAGTCATGGTATGTCATTGTGAAAGTATTTTTGAACTTTTGTCTACAGTCATTTCAATGGATTTCGAAAAACATTTTAATACCTTTAAAGTACTTATTGTGAAATAATTTCAAACTTTGAAAAAGTTGCCATAATAATACTCTTGTACCCTTTACTTGTATTCACCATTGTTAAACATTTCGCCACATTTGCTTTACCATTCTCCCTGTTTTTGACTCCCAATTATCTCAGTAATATCCTTTGTAAAAAATTTTTTCTGGTGCAGATATAATCTAAAAATGAGCATTGCATTTGTTTTTCTCTTTTACTATTCCCTTTAATTTGGAACGGGTTCTGCGTGTAGGACAATTATTTATTAGAATGTCACTCAGTTTGGATTTGTGTAATGATACCTCATGATTAGATACTGGTTATAAATTTTTGGCAGGGATACTGCATGAATGATGTGTGGCTTGCTGTGTTCATCACGACACACATGTTGCTTTGCCCCATTATTGGTGATGTTAACTTTGACTACTTGGTTTAGGGGGTGCCCACCAGATTTCTTCACTGGTCTAATTAAAGGCTAACCTTTGTAATTCGTACATAATTTGTAGGGAACTATTTTGTGACAGTAAATTGATTCTTAGTATATACATTAAATGTTATCTTTTTTTTTTTAGTATGCTTTTTCACATTTTGATCAGTATAAATGTAAGAGAAGATCTCTAACCTCCCCAGGTAAGCCAATAGAGGATTTTGTATATTTGGGGTTTTAACAAATTAAATTTGAGAGAAAGGATTTTTTAAAGTTTAGACGTAATAGATATTGCCAGGTGTCTTGTGATACTAAGCTCTTTTCAGTCTGGTAATGAGCTAAAAGTAATCTTGATTTTGGGGGTGAATGTGTAAGATGTCTTTAAAAATCATGTTGAAATTTTTTTTAAAAGATTTTTATTTTTAGAGACGGTATGGGAGGGAGAAAGAGGGAGAGAATCATCCATGTAAGAGAGAAACATCTATAGGTTGTCTTTCATATGCACTCCAACTGGGGACGGAACCCAAAACCCAAGCATGTGCCCTGACTGGGAATTGAACTGGTGACCTTTTGATTTGCCGGATGATGCCAACTGAGCCACACCACTCAGGGCTTACATTTAGTTTTGATTTTTGATATATCTTAGGCAGTGTTTTTACTAGTAAGTATAATCATTGAACTTTAAGATAACTTATCTCAAAGTTAATGGTAGTTAATATCTTTAAAAGTTCATCAGATGTTGGATTAAGGAATTTTATTTTTATCAAACTTATTTTATTTTGAAATTCTGTAACATTCTTCTGAAAGTTTTCCAGTATGAAAAAAATATTCCAGTTATTATTGAGTCTAATATCTTCAAAATAAAAGGTTGAATTTTAATTTTGAAAATTGCTCTAAAACTTCCTACTGAAATTTTGTGTTACTTGGAAAATTTAGATAACTTATGTAGTTCTTAGGTTCCAAACCATTAAAAAATAAAATGAAAAGCTTTGTTGCTTTGAGGGGTTGCTAGGATAAAATAGGGTAATGGATGAAAGAACATTTTGTAATCAGGAAGGCAGCAAAGTAAAATATAAGATTTGATGCCTGTTTTCTTGAAGTTTGTATCCAGGAGAGAGAGAGATAAGAAATCCTCTAAGTAATTTTGCTGTTTTATCTTTAGGATCTCACTGAGATCACTAACATGAGATGATTATTAATATTCGATCCTACTAAGTTATCTCTGCTATTTTCTCTATTGTTAATGGAGGAGTTGGGTATCTACTCATCTGGAGATAAAGTTGTGTCCTCATTAAGATGGTATTCTGATAAAAGAAAGTATTCCACATACCTCTTTGTGGTTCACTGAAGCACTTCAACATGAACTGGTAAAGTACCCTGAATCCTTACTGTTGCTGTCCCCTCAGTATTTCAAAAACTGAGAAAGGGCAAAGGATGGGTAATTTATGTGTTTGCTTTTCCCTGAGAGGAAACATAAGCAGTCTGGAGACTGCTGAATGATGTGTATGTAGTAGTGTGGTAAGCAATTGTTTTTAGATAGGTTGGGAAAGAGAGAGAGACAGAGAGACAGACGGAGAGAGGGAGAGAGATGTATTGATTGAAGAAGTCAGTCTGGGAAGATGGTAACTAGAAAGTATGTATGATGTAGTCCTGGGGTATGAGGAGTTAGCAGTTTTGTGCAGGAGATTTTACCCTGGGTAAAACAGGTATAAAAACTGAAAGCTAAAGTGAAATAAAATTCCAAATTGAATTTTATTAAATGCCAAAAATGTGTGACAGAAGGAACTGCTATGGGTATCAAGGAGGAGTAAACACTTTGGAATATATATCATAAAGATATGTACATATACAAAATAAAATGTTGAGATAATTATGGAGAGAAAAAAGATAATTGTGCCTAAAATATCATATATTATTAAGGTAATTGATATTTGGGAGCTTGATTTTTTTTTTTATGTAATTGCTTCATTCTCTACTTAAATGAATCCATGGTAAGGCATTTAGAACAGTATTCAGTACATAGAAAAGCAGTTAAATATGCTATTATTATCATCATTGTTATTACTATTGGCACTCACAAAGTAACCTAGTTGATCTGGATTCAAGATGTGTACATAAGGTAAATTGAATATAGAGTACGGAAAGTGAAAATTGCCTTAATGTAACTCTGAGTAATTAGAAATTATTTGCTTATATTTAACTGATAGTTTTATAATTTTTTTTCTGGGTATAATTTCAAGTTACAATTTGAAGCTTATGGACTATGAAGGTTTTTATAACATTGGACTAGTTTTTATAACATTGGAAGGTTTTTATAACATTGGACTAGATCATAACTAGGGTTTTTTCACAACCCTAGTTATGATCTAGTCTAGAATTACAGTACTGTCCAGCACAGGAGCCATTTGTGGCTGTTGAGTAATTGAAATAGGCTTGTTTGAATTGAAGCATTGGATTAACCAAAAAGCTCATTTGGTTTTTTTCCATAAGATGGCTCTAGTAGCCTTAGTTGTCTTTAACTTCATTTGAAACAATTTTTTTAGGTTGTATTGTGACAGCTGTCATATCGTACATTTAATATAAAGCTTATCAAAACTGGTGAGTTTTTGTGTAACCATTTTAATATTGGAGAAGGAAGAAAATAAGCAGCATTTTTGGCACATTATGCTTTATTATTTCAAGAAAAGTAAAAACCCAACTGATGCAAAAACAGATTTCTGCAGTGTATGGAGAAGGTGCTGTGACTGATCAAATGCATCAAAAGTGGTTTGTGATGACATTTCAGGCTGGAGATTTCTTGCTGGACAATGCTCCACAATCAATTAGACCAGTTGAAGTTGACAGTGAACAAATCAAGACATTAATTGAGAACCATTGAGTTTCTACCACACAGGAGAGAGCCAACATACTCAAAATGTCCAAATCAATAAAGTTACCGGTGAATATGAAAAATGTGTCTTTTACTTTATGGAAAAAAAACGTATCAACTTTTTGGCCAACCCAATATGTTGGAAGTCTAAAATACACATCAGATTGAAGAAGATAAGTTAAAGAATTTAAAATATCTTATTTTTTAAACATTGATTACATGTTAAAATGATAATCTTTTAGATATACTGGGTTAAAAATATCATCATTAAAATTGCACATCTTTTTATATTTTTAATGTGTTTAATGTGGCTACCAGAAAATTTTAAATTACCTTATGTGACATGCACTATATTCCTTTTGAACAGTATTACTTGAGAAATCTCAATTTGAGATAATCTTTTTGATGAGAACACTTAGGAGTCTAGTTCTCTTCCACCTTTTATTAGTTATGTCACCTATTAGTTATTTAAATGCTTTAGGGTTCAGTTTCCTCATGTTAAAAATACTTCTTTTAGCTAAAATGATAGTTATAACATACTGTTATATCTGACACACAAGAAGTATTAGGAATTAAAGACTGACAGTAATAAAGCATTTTAGAGGTAAATGCAGTTTTCAGTTAAGCACATTTATATATGTAGGAAGATAGTTTTGTTGAGTTTTCAGGATCAGTGACTTTAAAAAAATATTTTTCCTTTTTGCATTTAAAAATATTTACTTGTAACATTTGTCTTGATTGTGATGCCATTAATATTTTTTTAAAGTTTTTATTTATTTATTTATTTTTAGAGAGGGGAAGGGAGGGAGAAAGAGAGAGAGAAACATCAGTGTGTGGTTGCCTCTGTCATGGCCCACATGGGGACCTGGCCTGAAACCCAGGCATGTGCCCTGACTGGGAATTGAACCTGTGACCCTTTGGTTTGCAGCCCATGCTCAATCCACTGAGCTACGCCAGCCAGGGCATGATGCCATTAATATTTAAAAAGCAGTTTTATCTTCTTAAAATGCTATAGTAAACTTCCAGAATGCTGTGATATATATATTTTTTAAAGCCTAGATGAAGGACTGGATTCTTTTCATAATTTGAAGCAAAGGGAAACAAAAGAAGAGTTAATTGAAAATGATGATAGAGTTAGTATCTTCAAAATAACCAAGCAGTCTTTTAAAGAAATAGAAGAAGGTAAAATAAATATTCATTTAGATTAGTCCTTTAAATAGTAACTATGTGAAGTAGTGTGCATAAAGCTTACCCCATAGCAGTAAAACTTGTCCCTCAGGTGTTTATAGTTCTGTGTTCTGAATCTTTGTAAGCTATGAGATAGTTACTGTGCTTATTATTAAACTAAAGTAAAAGAGGAAAAAAACTTCATTATTTTCCAGTAGTATTCCTGAACTCTCAAAACTGATGAAAGTAAGTTAATCAATTAAATACTTACTATAATTTATTTCTTTCTCATGTCAGTATTTGTTAGGAAGTGAGTAAATATTGTGGTACTAATTGATGAATCCTTTACTATTTTAAGAAAATATTCCAGATTACTTAATGTATGTCTTCCTTCGCATTGAACTAATAGTCTTTATGTGCCTGGCTGGATAGTTCTGTTAGGATTCAAGGAAAGAGGTGATCAGAAATGGTGCCTTCCTCTTTGGCTGCAGTATTTTGAAAGCACTTGATTACTTCTGTGCATCTCTTCTGGGATATAAAAATATAGGATAAAGCAGTGAAGATAATTCTGGTATTAATAGAAAAAACATTTAATGGAGAAGCTTATAGAAATTACATAACTATATGGCTAAAATTATAGACACTGTATAAAGCTAAAAACAGGTAAAAAAATAAGGCCATTTTTATAGGTAGTAAAAATTAAAAAGAAGTGAAGCAATGATTAATACTATATTTGGGTTAAGAGATAGGGAGGAATATATGATCAGTAGTTTCTGATGTAACTATTTCTTGGCCTAGGCAGTTAATACGTTAATGTTTTCATGCACTTTAAGAATCTATTTTGAAATAATTTCACACTTAACAAAAAGTTGCAAAAAGCACAAAGAATTGTGTGTAGCCTTCATCCAAATTTTCTAAATATTACATTTTATTACCTTTGCTTTATCATTCTTTCTTTCTGCATACATTACTTGAAACTTTAACAATACTGCTGTATAATTCAAATTTAAAATAGTTTTTCCTGAAGAGTTACCTGATCTGCAAATATTTAAAACTAAATTAATAAAGTTTATAAATACAGTTATATTTTCTTAGCAGTTGCCTGGCCATCTAATTTGGCCTCAAATTCAAGAAATTGGACTGAATGTTGTAGTGATGCAAGTTACTCTCCTTTGAAACATGTAAGCTCTCCAACATCTAAAGCATCAAATAAGCGGAGTTTACTTCCACATCAGATCAATCAGATATATGATGAATTATTCCAAATTCATCAGAAACTGCAGGTAAGAACTAAATACTGGCTTGAGAATTTAGAAGTATTTATGTTCCAAACACCAACATTTACAAAATTTAAATACTACAAGGTATTTCATTTTTAATTGTTTTTGGTAAGTGTGTCAAGACAAGGTCAGAAGGGAACCAACACAATTTATAAGAACAATTGGAGAGGAAAATGTATGGCTGAGAGAAAAATATAAATGGTGTTTTTATATGCAGGGGTACTTTTTAAATTTCAGACTATCTTATGTTTTGTTTATTCTAATTTCATCCCATTCTTGCTTAAGAAATAAAATCTGTTGGTAAAGCATGCTTTTTGAAGTGGGTCTTCTAGATTTGTTGTTTTAAACACGTATATGTAAGCAGTTGTCTTGACAACTCTTATTTATATTCACTTTAGAACACTAGCCTTTATCTTCGGGGGCTTTTTTTTCTAACGGAGGTAGTTAATGAATTTATCAAGTGTCCACTAGGTAGGAGTACAGAAGGAATCAAAGTACATATAATATATAATTTCTCTTGAAATTCTCGTTGGGAATATATTTTTATATACATGAAGTAAATAGTTTTTAATAATGAGTTTCTCATTTTGTCTAAATTCAGATAATCATTACCATAGCATTTAGAACAGATTAGTTTAGCCTAAAATCACTGGGGAAAAGTTCAAGGAGATACTTAGCTTAGTATATGAATGAGATACAGAATTTGAAGAGAAGGAGAGGATTGGGAAAGGCATTCCAGGTCATTCCTTGGAAGGAAGGTTAGGGGTTTTTCCTTGGAATTGGAGGTTAGGGATTTTTAGAATGGAGAAATTTGTCAGATTGTGAATTTATTAGCCTGTCTGGGAAAGAAAATAGTGAATAGTGGTAGTACAGGTTTTTAAACAAAAGAGTGACAAAATAAAAATTTATTGCATTTGGAAGATTCCTTTGCTAATACATTATGGGATAAAAAAAAATGAGCAGGGCTTTAAAGATATACCAGTCATCTGCAATAAACACAATAAAGGTATATTTAATTTAAAAAATAAAGGTATATTTTATTTATTCACCTATTTATTTATTTTTATTGTTGTTTAAGTATACTTGTCTCAATTTTCCCCCAACCATGCCACCCCGCCTAACCCATCCCCGCCTCCCACCCTCAAACCTACCCGCTTTGGCTTTGTCTATGTATCTTTTATACATGTTCCTTGATGGCCCTTCCTCTATTTTCCCCATTGTCCCACTCCCTGCTCCCCTCTGGTTACTGTCAGTATGTTCTTTATTTCAATATCTCTGGTTATTTTTAGTTTGCTTTTTCATTTTGTTGATTAGGTTCCATTATAGGTGAAATCATATGGTATTTCTCTTTCACCACCTGGCTTATTTCCCTTAGCATAATGCTTTCCAGTTCCATCCATGCTGTTGTGAGGTAGGAGCGCCTTCTTTCTTTCTGCTGTGTAATATTCCATTGTGTAAATGTAACAGAGTTTTTTTATTCACTTATTTACTGATGGGCACTTAGGTTGCTTCTAGCACTTGGCTATTGTAAATTGTGCTGCTGTGAACATTGTGGTGCATAGGTTCTTTTGCATTGGTGTTTTAGGATCCTTAGGGTGTAATCCCAACAGTGGTTATTGCTGGGTTAAAAGGCAGTTTCATTTTTAGTTTTCTGAGGAAGTTCCATACTGTTTTCCACAGTGGCTGCACCAGTCTGCATTCCCACCAACAGTGTACTAGGGTTCACTTTTTTCCACATCCTCTCCAACCCTTGTTTGTTGATTTGTTTATCTCACCGGTGTGAAGTGGTATCTTATTGTGGTTTTAATTTGCATCTCTCTGATGGCTAGTGACGCTGAGCATCATTTCATATGTCTCGGGGACCTCTGTATATCCTCCTTGCAGAAGTGTCTGTTTAGGTCCTTCGCCCATTTTTAAATCGGGTTGTTAGTGTTCCTTGAGTAGAGTCATGGGAGGTTTTTTTTTTTGTTTTTGTTAAAGATTTTATTTATTTACTTTTAGACAGAGGGGAAGGGTGGGAGAAAGAGAGGGAGAGAAACATCAATGTGTGATTGTCTCTCCCACACCCCCTACTGGGGACCTGGCCCAAAACCCAGGCATGTGCCCTGCCTGGGAATCAAACCAATGACCACATGTTTCGCAGGCTGGTGCTCAATCCACTGAGCCACACCAGCCAGCTTTGTGAGTTCTTTATATATTTTGGAGATCAAACCTTTGTCCAAGGTATCATTGGCAAATATATTTACCCATATGGTTGGTTCCCTTTTCATTTTACTGTTGTTTTCTTTATCCGTGCAGCAGCTTTTTATTTTGATGAGATCACATTTGTTTATGCTTTCCTTTATGTCCCTTGTTTTAGGGGACATATCAGTGATAATGTTGCTGTGTGGAATGACAGACTTTCCTATGTTCTTCTCTAGGACTTTTATGGTGTTATGACTTAATATTTAAGTCTTTTACCCACCTGAATTTATTATTGTGTATGGTGCAAATTGGTGATCGAGTTGTTTTTTTTTTTTAACTTTTTTATAAAAGATTTTATTTATTTATTTTTAGGGAGGGGGAAGGGTGGGTCAAAAAGAGGAAGAGAAACATCAATGTCTGGTTGCCTCTTGCATGCCCCCTATTGGGGACCTGCCCTGCAACCCAGGCATGTGCCCTGACTGGGAGTTGAACCAGCGACCCATTGGTTCGCTGCCTGTGCTCAATCCACTGAGCTACACCAGTCAGGGCCGAGTTGTGGGTTTTTTTGTTTTTTGTTTTTTGGCATGTAGCTGTCCAGACCTAACAACACCATTTGTTGAAGAGGCTATTTTTACTCCATTTTATGCTGCTGCCCCTTTGTTGAATACTAACTGACAATAGAAACTTGGGTTTATTTCTGGGCTTTCTATTCTGTTCCATTGATCTGTTTGTCTGCTCTTATGCCAATACCAGGCTGTTTTTATTACAGTGGCCTTGTAATACAGTTTGATATTAGGTATTGTAATCCTTCCAACTTTGTTCTTCTTTCTCAAAATTGCTGTGGCTATTTGGGGTCACTTATGGTTCCATATAACTTTTTGAAATGTTTGTTATATATCTCTGTCATTGGTATTTTAACAGGGATTGCATTGAATCTATAAATTGCTTTGGGTAGTATGGACATGTTGATGATGTTAATTCTTCCAATGCATGAACAGGTACATACTTCCATTTATCTGGGTGTTCCTTAATTTTTTCCTCCAATTTGTGTGGTTTTCTGAGTAGTACAGGTCTTTTACCTCCTTGGTTAGGTTTATTCCTAGGTACTTTGTTTTTTTGTTACTATAGTACAAGGGATTTTCCCCCTAATTTCTGTTTCTGATATTTCATTGTTGGTGTACAAAAATGCCTGCAATTTCTGAATATTGACTTTGTATCATGCTGTTTTGCCAAATTCACTTATTAGGTCGAGTAGTTTTTTTGGTGGAGTCTATAGGGTTTTCTGTGTACACTATCATATCATCTGCAAACAATGACAGTTTTGCGTCCTCCTTTCCAATATGGATGCCTTTTATTTCTTTTTCTTGTCTCAATGCTGTGGCTAGGACTTTCAATACTATGTTGAATAGAAGTGGTGAAAGCAGATATCTTGTTGCTGATCTTAGAGGGAAAGCATTTAGATTTTGCCCATTGAGTCTGATGTTGGCTGTCGGTTTCTGGTATATGGCTTTTGTTATGTTGAGGTATGCTCCCTTTACTCCCACTTTGCTGAGTGTTTTGATTATAAATGGGTGCTGTACCATAAAGATATATTTAATTTAAAAAAAGAATGGCTGGTGTGGCTCAGTTGGTTGGAGCATTGCCCCATACATCAAAAGGTTGGGGGTTCAATTTCCAGTCAGGGCATACACCTAGGTTGCAAGTTCCATCCCTGGTTGGGGTGTATATGGAAGGCAGCCGATTGAAATTGCCCCCTTCTGTTTCTCTACCTCTCCCCCTACTCCCTCCCTCCTCCTTCTTTCTGTGAAATCAATAAACATTTTTTAAAATGAAGTAAAAAGGATTAATCACATTTAATTAATCTCTAGTTTAATCTGATTCTAAAAATTACTTTGTGGTCTTTTTGTGTTGGGTATCATTAGTATATACATTTTGTCATACTACATGATTTCATTTATTCAACAAATATTTGAACACCTCATAATGTGTGTTTGTATGCTCAGTGCTGAATATATAAAATTAAATAAAATCTGTATGGACCTTGCCATGCATAGCTTATAGAAGTAAATTCTGAGTACCTGTAAATTACAAATTTATAAGTGAATAATATTACAATATGAACCCCTAATAGGAATAGACTGAGAGGTCAGGCAAAAGTTTATCTGAGAAAGTAACATTTAAGTTAAACCTTGAACAATGAGCAGGGGTTAGCGCAGTGATTGTGGGTACATTCTTGACTGAGATATTATAGCATGAGAAGCTCCAGAGGCATGAAAACATATTCTTCAAGGAAAATGTGGTTGGGTAACTCTCAGGATTTAAAAAAGAAAAACAACTCTGAGGATTTTTAAAGTAAAGGAATTACATAAATGAATATGTGCTCAAATTAATGGATTGGTGTAGAACAGGTATGGAAGTTGGGAGACCAGATAGGATATTTTACTGTATTAGTGCAGGGGAGCGATAATGGTAACTTGGACTGGGACGATAGCAGAGAAGTGGAAATGAATAGATTAGAGGTTTATTTTGAAGGTAAAATTGAGGACAGTTGGTATAATGAATTGGATGTGATATACCAAGAATAAGGTGTCTAAGATGATTCCCTCATTTCTGGTTTGTACAGCTTGGAGAAAGAATGGGTTTATGGAGAAAGATTGTGATTTTCATTGGAATGGATTTGGTTTGAGTGTTAAATGGAGATATAATGTAAATGTTTAAATATATCATCCTGGCAGTCAGAACATAGTTACTGGATGGGTATCTAAATTTGGAAGTGATTTACATATAGGTGTTTAAAGCTGTCATCAGAAGTTGAGAGAGGGTAGAGTGTGATGGCATGGTAGTAGGTCTGATGGTATCCTGTATTAGGGTGAGGGCCTTATAGATAAAGATAAGTGGATAGACTCTAAATATATTTAAGAGATTGAATCAATAGATCTTGGTGATTGTTTTGACATGGGAGGTGTGAAGTAGGATTTTAGTCAAGAGCAAAATGCATTTTTTTTTTTTTTTGCTGACATGTGGAAACAAAACAGCAGGAGAGGATTGATCAGTTTTTTAAAAATTCATAACCATCATTTTTTGCAGGAAAGAAGGAATTTATTATAAATATTATCTTTTCATTTTTATTGTTTTACTAGGTAACAGTATTTTAGTTTTTAAAGGTTAATTCAAAAAATACTTAGGACATGTAAAAACAAAATTACTATAACATCAACCATGTCCCCATTGTTCATATTAATATTTCTATTGGATACTTCATTTTTTATTTATTGTTTTTGTTTCTATTTTATAAAAATTTATTTAATATTTCATTTTTAGGTTCACTCTCTCCTTTTTGCTGTTGTTCAATTACAGTTCTCCTGCCTTTTTCCCTGTTGCTCACCCCCGACTACATCCCTCACCACTGTGACAAGTCAGTCCCCACCCATTGTCCCTGTTCATGATTCCTCTATTCATGTTCCCTCGCTAGCCCCTTCTACTTCTTCCCCATGTTATTTCCCTCCACCCTCCCCTCTGGTCACTGTCAATTTATTCTTTATTTCCACTGTCCATTTATTCTTTATTTTGCTCATAAGTTTGTTTTGTTGATTAGATTCCACTTATAGTGAGATTTTATGGTATTTCTCTTTCACCATTTGTTTTATTTCACTTAGCATAATGGTCTCTAGTTCCATCCATGCTGTCTGGAAGGACAGGAGCTCCTTCTTTCTTTAGGCTGCATAGTATTCCATTGTGTAAATGTACCAGACTTTTTTGATCTGCTCATTTACTGATGGGCACCTAGGCTGCTTCCAGCACTTGGCTATTGTGAATTGTGCTGCTATGACCGTTGTGGTGCATAGGTTCTTTTGAATTGGTGTTTCAGGGATCTTAGGGTATAATCCCAACAGTGGTATTGCTGGGACAAAAGGCAGTTCCATTTTTAGTTTTCTGAGGAAATTCCATACTGTTTTCCATGATGGCTGCACTAGTCTGCATTCACCAAAGTGTATGAGGGTTTCCTTTTCTCCACAACCGCTCCAACACTTGTTGTTTGTTGATTTGTTTATGATGGCTTTTCTGACTGGTGTGAAGTGATAACTCATTGAGGGTTTTTTTTTTTTTTTCACTTATTTTATTGTTGTCCAAGGATAGTTGATCCATTTTCACCCTACCACGCCCTGCACTCCACCCATCCCAGCCTCATACCCTCCAACCTACAACATTTGACTTAGTCCATGTGTCCTTTATATATACATATATATGTTCTTTGATGGTCCTTCCTTTATTTTTCACATTATCTCTCTCCCTCTTACCCTCTGGTTACAGTGTGTATTCTTCTTCTTCTTTTTTTTATTGTTGTTCAAGTACAGTTGTCTTCATTTACCCCTCATGACTCTGCCCCACCCTAGCCATCCCCACCTCCCTCCCCTGATTCCATGCACCCTTGGTTTTCTCCATGTGTCCTTTGTAGTTTTGCTGAAATCCCTTCCATGCTTTCCTCCCATTATCCCCTCCCACCTCCTCTCTGTTTCTGTCACATTGTTCTTAATTTCAATGTCTCTGGTTATATTTTGTTGCTTGTTAGTTTTGTTGATTAGGTTCCACTTAAAGGTGAGATCATATAGTATTTGTCTTTCACCACCTGGCTTAATTCCCTTAGATTAATTATCTCCAGATCCATGCATGCTGTCACAAAGGGTAGGATCTCCTTCTTTTTTTCTGTTGTGTAGTATCCCATTGTGTAAATGTACCAGAGTTCTTTGATCCATTCCTTTACTGATGGGCACTTAGGTTGCTTCTACCACTTGACTATTGTAAATTGTGCTGCTATGAACACTGGGGTGCATAGGTTCTTTTGCATTGGTGTTTCAGGATTCCGAGGGAATAGTCCCAGCAATGGAATTGCTGGGTCAAAAGGCAGTTTCATTTTTAGTTTTCTGAGGAAACTCCATACTGTTTTCCACAGTGGCTGCACCAGTCTGCAATCCCACCAACAGTGCACTAGGGTTCTCTTTTCTCCACAACCTCTCCAACACTTGCTGTTTGTTGCTTTGTTTATGATGCCCATTCTGACTCGTGTGAAGTGCTATCTTATTGTGGTTTTAATTTGCATCTCCCTGATGGCTAGTGATGCTGAGCATCTTCTCATATGCCTCTGAGCCTTCTGTATATCCTCCTTGGAGAAGTGTCTGTTCAAGTCCTTTGCCCATTTTTTAATTGGGTTGTCTTCTTAGAGTGGAGTCCTGTGAGTTCTTTATATATTTTGGAGCTCAAACCCTTGTCAGAGGCATCATTGGCAAATATGTTTTCCCATAAATTTGTTTCTCTTTTCATTATAATGCTATTTTCTTTAGCCATGCAGAAGCTTTTTATGGGATGAGATCCCATTTGTTTATTCTTTTTTTTTGTCCATTGCTCTAGGTCACGTATCAGGGAAAATATTGCTGCATGGAATATATGAGATTTCCCTGCCTATGTTCTCCTGTAGGACTTTTAAGATGTCACAACTTATATTTAAGTCTTTTATCCACCTTGAATTTATTTTTGTGTAATGTGTGAGTTGGTAATCGAGTTTCATTGTCTAGATCTCCTAACACCATTTTTTGAAGAGGTTATTTTTACTCAACTTTATACTTCTGCTGCCTTTGTCAAATATTAATTGACCATAGAGACCAGAGAGACTTGGGTTTATTTCTGGGTTCTTTATTCTGTTCCATTGGTCTATGTGTCTGCTCTTATGGCAATACCAGGCTGTTTTGATTACAGTGGCCTTGTAATACTGTTTGCTATTGGGTATTGTGATCCCTCCAACTTTGTTCTTTCTCAAAATTGCTGCTGGTATCAGGGTCTTTTATGATTCCTTATAAATTTTTGAAATGTTTCTTCTGTATCTGTGAAATATGTCATTGGTACTTTAATAGGGATTGCATTGGATCTATAAATTGCTTTGGGTAGTATGGACATTTTGAAGATGTTAATTCTTCCAATCCATGAGTATGGTGCATGCTTCCCTTTGTTTCTGTCTTCCTTAATTTCTTTCTTCAGGGTTTTGTAGTTTTCTGAGTACAGGTGATTTACCACCTTGGTTAGGTTTATTCCTAGGTACTTTCTTTTTCTTGTTGCTGTATCAAATGGGATTTTTCCCCTAATTTCTGTTTCTGATATTTCATTGTTGGTGTACAAAAAATGCCTGCAATTTCTGAATATTGACTTTGTATCCCACTGTTTTGCTAAATTCACTTACTAGGTTTAGTAGTTTTTTAGTGGAATCTGTAGGATTTTCTATGTACACTATTATATCATGTGCAAACAATGACAGTTTTGCCCCCTCCTTTCCAATATGGATGCCTTTTATTTCTTTTTCTTGTCTGATTGCTGTGGCTAGCACTTCCAATACTGTGTTGAATAGGAGTGGTGAAATTGCGCATCCTTGTCTTGTTCTTGATCTTAGTGGGAAAGCTTTTAGTTTTTTCCCATTAAGTATGATGTTGGGTTAGGTCTCTTATATATAGCCTTTATTGTGCTAAGGAATGCTCCCTCTATTCCCATGTTGCTGAATGTTTTTATCATAAATGGGTGCTGCATCTTATCAAATGCTTTTTCTGCATCTGTTGATATGATCTTGTGATTTTTGTCTTTTCTGTTATTTATGTGATGTATTATGTTTATTGATTTGCAAATATTGTACCATCCTTGCATTTCAGTGATGAATCCCAGTTTTTGTATGATCATTTTGTATGATCTTTGTAATGGATGCAGTTTACCAATATTTTGTTGAGGATCTAGCCTTTGTGTTTATCAGCGATATTGGCCTGTAGTTTTCTTTCTTTGTTGTGTCTTTATCTAGTTTTGGGATTAGGATGATGCTGGCTTCATAAAAAGAGTTTGGGAGTCTTCTGTCTTCCTGAATTTCTTGGATAGTCTGTGAAGGATAGGGGTTAGCTCTTCCTTAAATGCTTTGTAGAATTCTCCTGTGAAACCATCTGGTCCAGGGCTTTTGTGTACTACATTTTTTTTTTTATTACTGCACCATTTCATCAGCTGCTTTTGGTCTGTTCAGTCTTTCTGCTTTTTCTTGATTCAGTTTTGGAAGGTTGTATAAATAAAATCAGAAATGAAAGAGGAGAAATTACAACTGATACCTCAGAAATACAAAGGAATGTAAGAAATTACGATGAACAACTGTATGCCAAGAAATTTGAAAACCTAGGTGAAATGGACAAATTGCTAGAAAAATATAATCTTCCAAATCTGACTCAAGAAGAAGCAGAAAGACTGAACAGATAGATAACAACTAGTGAAATCAGAGCAGTAATCAAAAAACTCCCTGCACACGAAAGCCCTGGTCTGGATGGCTTCCCAGGAGAATTTTACAAAAGATTTAAGGAAGAGCTAATCCCTGTCCTTCACAGACTACTCCAAAAAATCAAAGTAGAAGGAAGACTCCCAAACTCCTGAATGAGGCCAGCATTCCATAATCCCAAAACCAGACAGAGACAACAAAATAAGGAAATACAGGCCAGTATCACTGATGAACATAGAAGCTAAAATGGAGACCACTGTAGTTGAAAAATAATAAAATATAAATAATAAAAAATAATTATAAAAAGTATTCAAGTGCTCCTATGTTGGGTGCATAAATGTTTACTAGGTTTATGTACTTTTATTGTATTGTTTCCTGTATCATTATGTAATGTCAACTTGTAGCCTTGGATTTATTTCAAAAATTTTTTTATATATTCTATTGATTCTGCTATTACAGTTGTCCCATTTTATCCTCCCTTTTATTCCCCTCCACCCTGTACCAACCCTCCCACCATCATTCCCCCGCTTTAGATCATGTCCATGGGTCATACATTAAATTCTTTGGCTTCTCCACTTCCCATAGTATTGTTAACCTCTCCCTGTCTATTTTGTACCTACTATTTATACTTCTTATTCTCTGTATCTTTTCCTCTATTCTCACCCACCCCATCCTCACTGATAACCCTCAGTGTGATCTCCATTTCTTTGAATCTGTTCCTGTTCTAGTTGTTTGGTTAGTTTGTTTTTTTTGTTGTTGTTTGTTTGTTTTTTGTTTTAGGTTTGGTTGTTTTTAGTTGTGAGTTTTTTTGTCATTTTACTCTTCCTGTTTTGGATCTTCTTTTTCTTAAATCTGTCCCTTTAACTTTTCATATAATAAAGCCTTAGTGATGATGAACTCCTTTAACTTGACCTTATCTGGGAAGCACTTCATCTACCCTTCCATTCTAAATGATAGCTTTGCTGGATAGAGCAATCTTGGATGTAGGTCCTTGCCTTTCATGACTTTGAATTCTTCTTTCCAGCCCCTTCTTGCCTGTAAGGTTTCTTTTGAGAAATCAGCTGATAGTCTTATGGGAACTCCTTTGTTGGTAACTGTCTCCTTATCTCTTGCTGCTTTTAATATTCTCTCTTTATCTCTAATCTTAGATAATGTGATTGTGATGTGCCTTGGTGTGTGCTTCCTTGAGTCCAACATTTTTGAAACTCTGAGCTTCCTGGACTTCCTGGCAGTCTATTTCCTTCATCAGATTGGGGAAGTTTTCCATCATTATTTGTTCAAATAAGTTTTCAATTTCTTGTTCTTCCTCTTCTCTGGCACGCCTATGATTTGGATGTTGGAACGTTTAAAGGTTTCCCAGAGGTTCCTCAGCTTCTCATTTTTTTCAATAATTGTTTCTTCATTTCTTTTCTGGTTGAATATTTGTTTCTTCTTTGTGGTCCAAATCATTGATTTGAGTCCCAGTTTCCTTCTCTTCACTGTTGGTTCCCTCTTTATTTTCCTCCATTAACATAGCCTTTACTTTTTCCTCTATTTTGTGACCATACTCAATCATTTCTGTGAGCATCCTGATTACTAGTGTTTTGAACTCTGTACCTGATAGCTTGGTTGTCTCTTCATCACTTAGTTATATTTTTTCTGTAGCTTTGATCTGTTCTTTAATTTGGGCTGTATTTTTTTTTCTGGTGCACCTGTTATGTAGTAAGGAGCAAAGCCTTAAGTATTCGCCAGGTTGGGGCAACCCATGTGCCTGTGTTGTAGAGCTCTATGTGGAGAAGGGGTCTGACAGGGAACAATGCCACTTGCTTGGCTCTTGGCAGGCTTTCAAAGGACCAAGCAGCGCATCAAGGTTGGCTTTTACCAACACTGGGCCCGGGGGAGGGTCTGGAAAAGTTTGAAAACATCCTCTACCTGTAAGCTTCTTGTTAGACTGAGTCACTGAAAGAACCTCCTGCTGTACTCCTCAGCAGGACTTAACCTCCACAGGGTGAGGCGAGAAAGATTCCTGTGGGTGACACTATTACTTCCCCCCAGGTTGATGCTGCATGGATGGGAGTGCTCTGCAGAAGGAAGATGGTCTCTGCATTATGACTGAGCACAGGGATAATTGTGGCTTACCGTTCAGCTTTCTCCTTAGAGCCATAACGCCAGACTCTCCTCATGTGACTCCACTGCCCCTCCTTTTGCTAGAGCTGAGGATAAGTGTGAAATTTTGTATGTTAGCTCTTTAAGGGGGTAACTGCATCTTTAGTCATTTTTCCCTGGTAGACAGAAACCCTGCTGCTTTTCATGACGGGATGTTATCTGGGTGCCTTCCCCAGTTTTGTGCTCTATGGTGAAGAGACCACCTTGGCGTTTAGACCCTGTACTTCTCAGGGGGAAGCTCACCTCATGGCCACCAAAATATCCCTCTGGAACTTCATCTGTCGCCTGTGGGAGCCTAGCCAACCCTCTCATGCCTCCTCACTTCCTACCATTCTTAATGTGGTGATGTGGTTTCTTATGTAAGTCATTTGTCAGATGGCAGGATTTTGTTCTTTTTTATTGCTGATTTTGGTGTTGATTTGCATTTTTCTGATGGCTAATTGAATTCAGTTTTACACATGCTTATTTTGTGCTGCTTGAAATATACAGGTTGAAATGTTAAATAGGTAGTTTGGACTTGAGTTTGGGGCTTGGGAGAAAGAGCTGAGTAGTTGTAGGTTAGGAGCAATTAGCCATTGTGTGAATGGAACCAAGCAGAGAGAGTGTGAAAAATGATAAAATGGCTTAAGCCAAAATCCTGAGGAAAGTTAGTAATTAAAGGGCAGTGGATGAAGCAAAGGAGCTGAGAAGCCGTGGTTAGAGAGGGAGATGGAAAACAAGGGGAATGTGGTATTGTGGAAGCCAATCAAAGAGAAAATTTTAAGTTGGAAGAAAGGGGCAATAGTATGAAACGTTGCTGAGGCCTGGGCGGTGACGTTCAGAATTTGTCATAAGTAAGCCATTTCAATGGGAGTACATGGACTGAGGCCACGTTAGAATAAATTGAGTGATTTAGAGGTAAAGAAGAGGGCTCAGCAAATGCTGACAGAGTTTTAAAGAATTTTATGAAGGGTAGGAGTTAAGGTGGGTGCCATCAGAGATTTAATTTCAGATGAGATGGAAGAGGTTGAAAATATTACAGGGATAGTCAGTATAGCACTGTCCACAAGAAGGTAGAAGGCACTGAGATCCAGAGTCTATTTCTAATAGAGAGGAAAAGAGAAATGTGTGTATATTCAGCACGGGGCTTGATGTTCCCTTTTGCTGTCTTCTGTTTTCCCTGTGAAGATAGAGATGAAGCTGTCCACCCTAAATGGCATAGGACACAATGGCATGTGTTTAGAATGGAGAAGGTTTAAAATAGACAATGTGGAGAATGGGAGAGAGCCAACCATGAACATAGCAAAAGATTTCTGACTGCATTAATAACCCAGTAAAGGTGTGAGACCATAAATTCACAATGCTACTAGTTTTTATGGTGTGTAGTTTTTTTCTAGTGGTATTTAGCAGTGTAGCACTGGGTCAGAGAAGATGGCTAGTGCTTTAGTTCAGGGCATGGGTCTTTTAGCCCAAAGTAAAGGAGTGGAGAGTATAGGTGAAGAGTATCCTGTTAAGTTGAACTGGAGCATGGAATTCAAATTGAATAGGTGATTAATTCTGTATAGTATTGATCCATTTTGGACCTCAAATTCTCTAGAGTTACTGTAGTATAATCTCACTATGGTATTATAATTTTGCAGCAAGATAGAATTTTTGTGCATGTTTACTTGCTGTTGTACTAGTATATTACTATAATCCAGATTTTACACAGTAACCATGTAGTCCTAAATGTCATTTGATTAAGCTTTAATTTTAGTAAATAAAAATATAATTTGTAGAATTTGTGAATGCACTTTTAAAAAAGTTAAATGACACATTTTATTGTAGTGTGAAACTTCAGCACAACAGAAATTTGCTGAAGAACTTCAAAAGCGAGAATGTTTTTTAGTTGAAAGAGAACAACTGCTGTTCAGACATGAAACTGCTTTGAGTAAAATGAAAGGAATGGAAGAAGAGGTACTTACAAGATTTCGTATTATAAAGGAGGTAAGTATATAGCATTTGATTTTAGAGTTTCTCTTTTTCTCTTAATTTAGATTTACTAGTTATTAGCATTTTGCCTCATATGCTTTATTTCTTCCCCTAACCCACTTCTCTTCTTCTCACTGACACACACACACACACACACACACTTTTTTTTTCCTCCTGGACCATTTGAAAGTAACTTGCAAAAATCATAACACAAAACTCCTAATTACTTCCTTAGTATTTTGAATGCTTATTTTTAGGAGTTTGTATGTCCTAGAATAAGTGCATTCTCCAACTGTTATCATATTAGGAAATTAATGTTGGTTAAATAATTTAACTAACAGTTTATATTCACTTTTCCAGTTGGTTCCTGAAATATCTTTTAATATTGTTTTTTTGTTCTGTTTTATTTTTTGATCAAGGAAATAGACATAATTCATGCATTATGTTTGATTTTTATATCTTTTTTGGTTTCTTCAAATCTAGAGCAGTCCATTTTTTTGTTTTTTGTAAGACTTTTCTTTGAAGGTTCTAGGCCAATAGTTGTATAAGAGTATGTCATATTCTTATTTGCCTTATTGTTTCCTAATGATTATATTCAGATTAAATATTTGTGTCAAGAATGTTATTTAGTATTGCATCCTTTATTTCATATCAAGAGATATGAATAAGTTACATAAAGAATTCTCTGTTTTGAAAAATGCATACAATCTTGTAACACCACCATAATCAAGATAATAATTCTAGCTCCCAAAGTTCCCTTATGCTCCTTTGTAGTTATCTTTATCCCTCATTCTCAGCCCCTAAAAATGACTGATCTATTTCTGTCCCTGTAATTGTGCCTTTCCCAGAATGTAATGTTAATAGAATCATTACGTGATTTTTCATTATCTTTGGTGTAGGCTGTTAAAACTTTTAAACTCTGCCTTTTGTGCCAGGGAAACCAGGAAAAGGGGCCCCCCGTAAACAACAGAGTGTCGGGAGAATCTTGGTGATGAGGTTAGAAAGAAGATCCTTTCACTCTGGTGTTTATGAACTCATACAAATCTGAGTCACCCTCAGTCTGCATAGCACAAACCAAAAGCTGCAAAGTAAAGGTAGAAGGATCAGAGTGCACTTTAACCATACCAACCAAGTCTCAGGTTAACTCCCTATCACCAATGCTGGAAGTGTGGAAAAGAATCGCAGGAGCATGGCAAAGGCTTTGAAAACTGAACTCAGATTTAAGCCATTGTCTGAGTCTCAGACTAAGTCTTAAGTGACATATACAAAAGACAATTCCAAAGGAACACTACAGAAGCTTTGAAAAGTATACAGAGATTGGGTCACTGCCCACAAAAGGTAACAAAGTTCTAACTGGGCTCACCACTCAAAAAAATAAATAATGAAATCAATATTCCCCAGAGTATTATAACAGGATTCAGAATCAACACAACATACTATCTAAAAGGTCCTGGATACAATGCACTAGTCCCTGGACATGTAAAGAACCAGACAAATGTGACTAAGCCTCAAGAAAAAATGCCAATCCTTAGATGATCCATATATTGGATTTTTAACTATGTTCCATGAGGTAACTGTACATAAATGCAAAGGGAAAGACAGAAATTCTCATAAGAAAAACTAAAAGTTCAAAAAAAACACACTAGAGATTTTAGAACTTTAACATACCAGAAATAAATAATTCACTAAATGAGCTCAATAGCAGCATGGAAATGGAGGAAGAAACACTGAAGCTGATACATAAATAGATAGTGAATTTGAAGAACAGAAAAGAAAAAATGAGAAAAAGGGGAAACCCTCAGAAATCTGTGGGGTAAAAGTAAAAAAACCTAACATATGAGTAATTAGAAATCCAAAAGGAGAAGCAATTTGGAACAGAAAAAAATATTTGAAGAAGTATTAGTTAAAAACTTCCCAAATTTAGTGAGACATAAATTTACAAATTCAGGCTGTTCATTGAACTCCAACAGGATAAATTCAAAGAAGAGCATGCAGAGATACAGCACAATTGAGTTGCTGCTAAAAACCAAAGATAAAGAAAAATAATGTCATGATTGTATTATCATGACATGCTGAGAAAGGCAGAATTACAGGGACAGAAATAGATCAGTGATTTTTAGGGATTGAGAATGGGGGACAAAGATAACTACAAAGAACCATAAAGAAACTTTGGGTGCTAGACAAAAGGAAAAGGAAAAAAAAAAAAAACCCTAGGAAACTACTTACTTTAAGGTACTTCACCAAGTTATCACTTCTTTCTACAATTCCCTGCTTTGTTTTACTTTTACAGTATTTACTTTTAATAATTTTTGTGTTTTGTCTGGGGTTTTTACTTGTAATCAGTAAGAGAAATAGGAGGGTATAGTGGGTTTATCTTGCCATACTGCAAATGAAACACATATTGTATATTTTTAATATCTCTTGAATGTGTAAAACCTTGGGAATGAGAATATTAACCAGATTTATAAAGTAAGTATATTTGTTTTAATTATATTTTTCAATTACAGTTTATATTCAATATTATTTTCTTCTAGTTTCAGGGGTACAATGTAGTGGTTAGACAATCGTATACAGTACTTTACAAAGTGTTTCCCTCAGTATTTCCAGTACCCAGTTCGCCCCATAGATGGTTTACATATTGTTGAGTACATTCCCTATGTCGTACTGTATATCCCCGTTAATATTTTGTAACTACCAATTTGTACTTCACAATCCCTTCACCTTTTTTAACTAACTCCTCAACCCCGCCTCTTCTCTGGCAACCATCAGTCTCTTCTCTGTGTCTATGAATCATACAAGTTTGTTTGTTTATTTTGTTCTTTAGATTCCACATAATAAGTGATATATATTTGTTGTTCTCTGACTGATTTATTTGCATAATATCCTCTAGGTCCATCCATGCTGTCACAAATGGTAACATTTTGGTCTATTTTTATGGCTAATAATTTTGTTGTAAATATGTACCAAAACTTTTTAATCCACTCATCTGTTGATGGGCACTAGAGTTGTTTCCATATCATGACTTGTATAAAAAATACTGCAATGAGCATAGAAGTGCATATATTCTTTCAAATTAGTGTTTTGGTTATCTTCGGATACATAGTTGAAGTAGAATCTCTAGGTCAGATGAATTTAATGCTACCTATGTGATTACATGGAAGAAAGACACTAACTCAAGTTTTTTTATTTCATATGTAAATTTGCATTTTTTAATAAATTGGGAATAAATTGAGAGTTAAAGGGGAAAGATTTTTTAAGTATATTTTATTGATTATGCTGTTATAGTTTTCCCAATTTTTCCCCCTTTATCTCCTCTCCACCTTACACCCCCAACCCTCCAGCTTTACCCCCCTTAGTTCATATCCATTGGTTGCACATATAAGTTCTTATACTTCTCTGTATCCTATACCATTCTTAACCTCTCCCCATTTTTTTATGCCTACCAGTTATGCTTCTTATTCCTTGTACCTTCCCTCACATTCTCCCTCTCCCTCTCCCCACTAAAAACCCTCCATGTGATATCTAGTTCTCTGATTCTGTTCTTGTTCCAGTTGTTTGCTTAGTTTTGTTTTTGTTTATTTTTTAGGTTTAATTGTTGATAGTTTGTTGATGAGTTTGTTGTCATTTTACTGTTCATAGTTTTTGATCTCCTTCTATTTCTTAGGTAAGTCCCTTTAACATTTTGTATAGTAAGGGCTTGGTGATCATGAACTCCTTTAACTTCACCTTATCTGGGAAGCACTCTATCTGCCCTTCCATTCTAAATGATAGCTTCACCGCATAGAGTGATCTTGGATGTAGGTCATTGCCTTTCACAACTTCAAATACTTCTTTCTAGCCCCTTCTTGCCTGCAAGTTTTCTTTTGAGAAATCAGCTGATAGTCTTATGGGTACTTCTTTGTAGGTAACTCTCTCCTTCTTGCTACTTTTAAGATTCTCTCTTTGTCTTTAATCTTGGGTAACTTAATGATGATTTTACTTGGTGTGTTACTCTTTGGGTCCAATATCTTTGGGACTGTGTGGGCTTCCTGGACTTCCTGGAAGTTTATTTCCTTTGCCAGATTGGGGAAGTGTTCCATCATTATATGTTCAAATAAGTTTTCACTTCTTGCTCTTGTTTTTCTCCTTCTGGCACCCCTGTGATTTGGATATTGGAAAGTTTATGGTTGTCCCAGAGGTACCTAAGCTTCCTCATTTTTTGAATTCTTGTTTCTTCTTTCTTTTGGGGTTGGGTGTTATTTCTTCCTTTTGTTCCAGATCGTTGATTTGAGTCCCAATTTGCTTCCTGTCATGGTTGGTTCCCTGTATATTTTGCTTTATTTCATTTTGGGTAACCTTCATTTGTTCCTTCATTTTGTGAGTGACCTCAATCAGTTCTGTGAGCATTTTGATTACCAGAATTTTAAACTCTGCATCAATAGGTGGGCTATCTCTTTGTGGCTTAGCTCTTTTTCTGGGGTTTTGATCTGTTCTTTCATCTGGGCCATATTTCTGTGTTTTGGGGTACCTGTTTTGTTGTGGGGGGTGGGCTTTGGTATTCACCAGGGCAGGGCAACCCTCTTTGCTGCCTTGTAGCTCTGTCTGTAGGGGAGGGGTCAGAGAGGGAGCAATACAGCTTGCTTGATCCGCTCTAGCACCACTTTCCAACGAACTCTGCCCTTAGAGACTGGGACTTTCTGGTGCCATGGCAACCCCCATGTAGTTTACAGCTAGCTTGAGTCTTTAGTTTCCCATTCAAGCAGCCCAGCTTCATTGGTGTGGTCTGCCACCATGCTGTGGGTCCTCTAAGCCAGCCTTGCCTCTCTTGCACTGTCTACAGCCTTGCCCCTGTGTACTCTGCCTTGCCTTGGGGTACTCTCTATCCACCTGGTTGTCCATCTCTCTCTCCTACCAGTCTGGTGAATGTTTCTTTAACTCCTTGTTTGTCTGAGTTCCATGCAGTTTGATTTTTCTGTCACTTCTGGTTGTTTATTGTTTTTAGATTCATTGTTATCTTCCTTTTGGTTATGCAAGGAAGCAAAGGGTTTCTACCTATGCCTCCATCTTGGCCAGAATTGAAGAAATAATATTCATACTTTAAGTTGAAAACATGCTATCTCATTTAAAAGTAATTAAAGAAGAAATTGATTTGAATCATTTATAAAACTGATTAAGGAGAAGCAAGTAGTTTTGAGATCAGAATAATTTTATGTGTATTAATTTTTCAAGATTTAAAACAATTTCCACCATCCTGGCTGATGTATCTCAGTGGATTGAGTACAGGTCTGTGAGGCAAAGGGTCACCAGTTCGATTCCCAGTCAGGGAACATGACTGGGTTGTGGGCCAAGGCCCCTAGCAGGGGGCGTGCAAGAGGCAACCAACCACATGTTGCTGTTTATCTCCCTCCTTTTCTCCTTCCCTCCCTCTCTAAAAACAAATAAAATCTTAAAAAAAGCAATTTCATCTGCTTTATGAGAACAAGAAATTTGTTCTGTTTGTGGACTAGTTCTTCTACTCCTTAAAGGTAACGTAAACCTTCTTTTTAATGTATAAAGCTATAAATAACTCATTATTAAAGGATCCAAGGTTCTTTGTTTTATAATTTTATTATGTCAATAAAAGTTATTCAGTTGAATTTCTGTGGTGGATTTTTCTGAGCAAAAACTTTATTGCTGCTTAATTTGTATTATATGTTTTAATAAGGCATTCAGAAGTGCTTTTAATGCTTGGTTTGTACTTTGATCGATTATACAGTTTTTATAAGTTATTTGCAATATTAGTTATGTGTGTTTAATATGCAGATTAAACTTCTTTTGATTCAGGGGATTGTAATTTTTAATTTATGTTCAGTACCATTAGTGACAAGCAATCCTTACCTAATTTTTTGATAATATTTTTTTCTCTCCTAGCAACATGATGCAGAAGTTGTACACTTAACTGAAGCTCTTAAGGAAAAAAACAGAGAATGCAGGAGGCTAAGGTCTTCTTTTGATACTTTGAAAGAATTAAATGATTACTTAAAAAAACAGGTAAGACCTATTTTAATATTAGATTATAAGACATTCTTAGAACTTTATGGTTTGTATCTAACAAATTATAAGTCAGTCTTAGAACACCTTCTGGCTAGAGAAATTTTTTCCAATGACTAATTTTTATATATAAGTCAGTTTTATAATGTTTTTATAAAATATATTTTATCGATTATGCTATTACAGTTGTCTCATTTTTTTCTCCCCTTTATTTCTCTCTGCCTTGCACCCTACCTTCCACTAGCATTCCCCCTCCTTAGTTTGTGTCCATGGGTTGTATGTATAAGTTCTTTGGCTTCTCTATATCCTATACTATTCTTAACCTCCCCGTGTCTATTTTGTACCTACCATTTATGCTTCTTATTTCCTGTACCTTTTTCCCCGTTCTTCTCTTTCCATCTCCCCACTAATTTTCTTAGATAAGTCACTTTAACATTTCATGTAATGAGGGATTGGTGATGAACTCCTTTAACTTGATCTTATCTGGGAAGCTCTTTACCTGCCCTTCCATTCTAAATGACAGCTTTGCTGGATAGAGTAACCTTGGGTGTAGGTCTTTGCTCTTCATGACTTTGAATACTTCTTTCCAGCCCCTTCTGCAAGGTTTCTTTTGAGAAATCAGCTGATAGTCTTATGGGCACTACTTTGTAGGTAAGTCTTTCCTTTTCTCTGGCTGCTTTTAAGATTCCCTCCTTATCTTTAAACTTAGGTAATGTAATGATGTAAGCTTCCTGAACTTCCTGGAAGTGTATTTTCCTTGGTAGATTGGGGAAGTTCTCCTTCAATATGTTTTCAAATAAGTTTTCAATTTCTTGCTCTTCCTCTTCTCCTTCTGGCACAGCATGATTTTGATGTTGGAACGTTTATAATTGTCCCAGAGGTTCCTAAGCCTCTCCTCTTTTTTGGAGGGTAATTGTTTCTTTATTCTGTTCTGGTTGAATGTTTATTTCTTCCTTCTGCTCTAGATTATTGATTTGAGTCCTGGTTTCCTTCCCTTCACTGTTGGTTCCCTGTATATTTTGTTTTATTTCACTTTGCAAAACCTTTACTTTTCCCTCTATTTTGCAACCACTCTCAACCAATTCTGTGAGCGTACTGATTACCAGTGTTTTGAATTCTCCATCTGATAGGTTGGCTATCTCTTCATCACTTCGTTCTATTTTTGGTGCTTTGATCTGTTCTTTCATTTGGGCCATATTTTTTTTCTTGATATGCATTTTATGTAGCAAGGGGCAGAGCCTTAGGTATCCTCCAGGGCGAACCCAGCTGACTGCATTGTGGGAGAGGGGTCAGACAGGGAATAATGCCACTTGCTCAGCTTTCACCCCTCTTGCAGTCACTTTCCCCTCTATCCACAAGCAAATTGGGCCCTTCTGGTGCTTTTTCCTGGGTGCCTGGGTTTGTGTACGTAGGACCCTGTGGGTCTCTCCTACAAAGTCTCCTATGAGGCTGGGAGTTTCTCCTGCCACTGTACCCCAACAGGTTTTTATAGCCAGAGGTTTTGAGGCTTTCTTTTCCTGTTTTGGAACCCTGGGTTGTGTGATTTGTCTGGCTCCCCAGTTGTTCCTCCTGGTTTATCTGAACACAAATGTGGGACTACTTGGTACTCCTCCTGGCTAGAGAAATTTTTGATAACTTTGTTTGGCAGCTGTAGTATTAAACACTTGCAAATATAAAATACTGTTAAGCTTTTGATTTCTCATCATCTATTCTGGCAACCATCTGAGTTTGGCAAGTTGAAATTTTTTTTAAAGTAAAGGGAAGTACTAGATTTAAAAACAAGCAAAAGAATAAAACCCTGATAACCTGGAACTGCTGTTACACACTACTGCTTATTTAATATTCATTTATTTTCTGAATATTATAATTGTAGGTACTGTACTAGAAGGAAGTCTTTACATTGCTCATTGTCTCATGAGTGTAAACCGGTATCGTATTGCACTGTGATTATTTATTTAGGTGGTGTCATTTAGGGCAGTACTTGATTACATTGATTACATAACATTCTAAAATGTAAATAAGGACAGAGATAATTTGCCTCCTGGGATTCCTTAGTTGTCTATGTGTTCTCTGTTTTTATTACTGATTTCCTATAGTCACTACTGGTTATAACCTGTCTCCTTTGTAGTTACAGAAGGTTACCCAATTTCTCACTTCATCTAATTTTTGGCTCCCCTGAGTTCATTTATGGTCTCCCACAATTGGTATATGACCTTGACTTACTGTTGTCTGAGGGCTTGCTTTACCACTAGTGAGATTACTTTTTCACATCACAATCTCAGTCTAGCACTAAAAAAAGACAAGGGTTTCTTTAAGTGCTAGCATAGGTACATTGTTGCCCATTCCTATCTCCAGGTTTATATTTGTATAATCCTTAATAATTTTATATCTGCATGCATAAGTGTGTGGTGATTGGAGGTCCTACGTGCATTATTAAGTGGTTGAACCACTTAATAAATCCAATTAAATAATTGGATTTATGGCCTGTATGTCCAAAGTGAAAGTGGCTGGAAGAAACTCTTTGGTATGAAGTGACAGAATACTTTTTTATGGTTGGTTTGTTTAGTGTATATCAAGTATCAACACATATTTTTTTGTTAAACACCTGATAGTAAATATTTTGAACTCTGTGGACCATATGATGACTGTTATAATGCCTCAACTCTGCCAACATAGTTCTAAAGCAGCTGTAGACCATAAGTAAGTGAATGAGCATGGCTCTGTTCTAATAAGACTTTATTCATGAAAACAGGCAGTGGTCAGATTTGTCCCACGTGCCATAGCTTGCCACCTTCTGCACGATGAATGATAAATAATTTGAAATTACTAATTATAAAGTTAAATTATTTCTGTGATTCACTTATATAGCATTTTATTCTTTTAAATTTGTTTCAAAAGATCTTATTTATTTTTTGAGACAGAGGGGAAGGGAGGGAGAAAGAGAGGGAGAGAAACATCAATGTGCAAGAGATACATAGATCGGTTGCCTCTCACATGCCCCCCAACTTGGAACCAGGCCTGCAACCCAGTTATGTGCCCTGACTGGGAATCAAACTGATGACCTTTAGGTTTTCAGGCTGGCACTCAGTCCACTGAGCCACATGATCCAGGACACATAGCACTTTATGATAACATTGGATAAAAATATATTTGCTTTAGTAATAATAATAGTATTTTAAAATTTCCCATTAAGTCTTTCCAAGGATTAATGTTCAGGACTCATAAGGGGAGAGAGTCCCAGTGAACACCCCAGGGTCACTGTTGAAAGGAGCAGAGTTATACCCTAGGAGTAGGTGAATTAGAGATAGATAGGACCCTCTTCAAACTGAAACCTCTTCTTGACTCATCTCAGTTTCTGATAAGAATAAGGTCATCAGTCCCCATTTTAAATACCTAGCAAAGGAAAGGATCAGCTCTTTCTGAGAGATGTCATGTATAAAAACTGCAATTTTCTGTCATTCTATATAAAATTAATAAGCACATTAAAAGACAGAATCATACGACTAAATATGAATAGAAAAACCCCAGACAATAAGAACATACCTACAGGTGATCCAGATATTAGAGCCAATAGGCAATGACTTTAAAAAGCTTGAGAACTTTACAGTAGCATCAGAATCTCTAAAAGGGAACTTAGTTATTCTAAAACCAAAAAATATATTAATTGAATTTTACATTTCCATTAAGGGAGTTTAATAGCAGATGAGACATAACAGAAAGCAGGGTTGTGAACTAGAAGGTAGTTTTATGAAAGTCTTGAAATGAAAATATCAAGTGGAGAAAGAATAGAAAATTGATAAAAGAAACATGAGACCTAGTTAAAAAAAGTATACCATGGGAGTTCCAAAAGAGATAATGAGGCAAAAGCAAAATATGTGGAGTGATAATGGTCATGAATTTTCAAAACTGGTGAAAGATGCCAGCCCAAACAAAGATTTAAGAAATTATATTAACTGACTTCCAGCCAAGATGGAGGCGTAGGTGGACACATTGTGCCTCCTCTCACAACCAAGATTAAGGACAACAAAAATATAGAACCAAAAAAAAAAAAAAAACCCCAACCAGAATGGATAGAGGATCGAACTGTATGGAAGTCTGACAACGATTCACCCAGACCAGTAAGAGGGGTGGAGTCCGGCGGCCAGCGGAGAGGGGTCCCAGGGGGAAGAAGCAGTAGCTGGTGGTCCCGGGTGTACAGGCGGCAGTTACCAAGCTGGGGGAGGCAACAAGCAGACCAAGCGAGACCCACAAGGCGGCTGACCACAGTCACAAGTTTGCGTGTAGATAAGCTAGGCGAAAACAGGCAGCGAGATGGACCGCACAGCACAGGGCCCCAGCGCCAGGCAAAAGAGCCTAAAGGGCACTGACTGAGAACATTTGTGGGGGTTGGGGTGCCGGGAGAGAGTCCCAGCCTCATGGGAGAGATCCTTGCAGAGACCCACGGGGTCCTAGAATGTGCACAAGCCTTCCCACAGGGAAATCAGCACCAGAAGGGCCCAATTTGCTTGGGGAAAGCAGTGGAAGGGACTGGAATCCAAGAGAGAGCAGAGCAGGTGCCATTGTTCCCTCTCAGACCCCGCCCCTGCATCCAGCATCACAGCCCAGAGACTGGGTTGCCCTGCCACGGTGAACACCTAAGGCTCTGCCCCTTACTACATAACAGCCGTGACCAGACAAAAAAAAGAAAAAAAGAAAAATCAAAACCAAGGATGGCTCAAAGGGGAGAACAGATTGGGGCCCCAGAGCTAATTCATCTAAGCAACCAAGAAGTAGCCAACCTATCAGATGCACAGCTCAAAGCACTGGTGATTAGGAAGCTCCCAGAATTGGTTGATTTTGGTCACAAATTACATAAACAAATAAAGGCTACAATAAGTGAAATGAAGAAAAACGCACAGGGAACCAATAGTGATGGGAAGAAAACTGGGACTCAAATCAATGGAGTGGACCAGAAGGAAGAAGGAAACAACCAAACAGAAAAGAAGGAAGAAACCAGAATTCAAAAAAATGAGGAGAGGCTTAGGAACCTCCAGGACATCTTTAAACGTCCCAACATCCAAATTATAGGGGTAGCAGAAGGGGAAGAGGAAGAGTAACAAGCGGAAAACTTATTTGAACAAACAATAAAGGAGAACTTCCCCAATCTGGCACAGGATATAGACTTCCAGGAAGCTCAGAGAGTCCCAAAGAAGTTGGACCCAAGGAGGAACACACCAAGGCACATTATAATTACATTACCCAAGATTCAAATGAAGGGGAGAATTCTAGAAGCAGCAAGGGATAAGGGTACAGTCACCTACAAAGGAGTTCCCATCAGACTGTCAGCGGATTTCTCAAAAGAGACCTTACAGGCAAGAAGGAGCTGGAAAGAAGTATTCCAAGTCATGAAAGTCAAGGAGCTTCATCCAAGATTGCTCTATCCAGCAAAGCTATCATTTAGAATGGAAGGGAAGATAAAGCACTTCTCAGATATTAATCTAGTCACTCTGCACTTAGCAGTCAGGCTTAAGCACCACAGAGCAAGGGCAAAGTCTCTCCTGGGGGCTGGGCTGTTGTTTCATATCAGGCTGCTGCTGACTCAGAGGGGAGTGGTCTGCCTGAACATAATGGCTGCTACCGTATGGGGTATGACTCAGTACTAGGAACCCCTTGGCTACTCTCTTAGCTCTCTCCCCAAAGCTTCTGTCCCCAGTCTCTCTTCAGGCATCAATAGCCCACTCTGCCCTCTCCTTTGCCTGAGCTGTAGGTAAATGGCTACAAATGAAAGTTTGTGCAGTGGCCCTTTAAATGGCAATTTGCATCTGCAGCCATTCATCTCTGTTGGAGAGCAACCCTACCACTTTCGCTGCTGGTTGATATCTGTGTACTTTTGGGGGCTCTGGTGTTCTAGTCTGGGGATCCCAGCTTGGGTTTAGATCCCGTTCTTCTCAGGGAGATCCAATCAGCCATTTAATTATCCCTGTGACCCTGCTGCCTGTGGGCGCCCAGTTAACCCTCTCGAGTCTCAACCGTGTTCTTTACCAGACAGGTTTTGCTAAAGCTGATTCTTCTGTCTGTCCAAGGTTATAAGGCTTCTCTCTCACTATTGTTCAGGTTTTTTTTTTGGGTGATTTCTTCACAATTTATTTATAATTCCATATTGGTCCTGGGAGGAGGTTAATGTGGTTTCCATTCATTTCTCCACCATCTTGCCTCTCCGAACTTATTAATTCTGATAGAGTATCTAAATATGCAACAAGGAATTTATACTTAATTTCATGTTATTGAAATCTTTTTCCTCTGAGATCATAACAAAATAAATTTGCTTGCTGTTACTATTTCTATTGAACACAAAACACTGAAAGCCTAGTCAATGAAATAAGGGAAAAAAGCAAGGTTGGAAAGGAAGAAATCAGTATTATGCAAAGATGATAGTATGTACCTATGGACGTAGGTATCCAAATGAGTATTTAGACAAGTTATTAGAGTTAAGCCAATTTTTAATGATTTTATTTATTTACTTTTATAGAGAGGGGAAGGGAGAAAGAGAGGGAGAGACAGACAAATTGGTTGCCTCTTGTTCTTCCCCAGGTGGCGACTTGGCCTGTAACTCAGACACATGTCCTGACTGGGAATTGATCTGGTGATCTCTCAGTTGCTGGTGGTGCTCAATCCACTGAGTCACACCAACCAGGGCAAAATTAAGCAAATGTAGAAGTACTCTTGGGTATAAATTCAATATACAATAATTAAGTGTATTTCTGTGCTAATAATTAGAAAGTAAATATTACTTGTTGAATGATAACATAGGTAATGATATCAAAAAACATTAGCTATCTAGAAATAAATCTAAAGATGTGTAAAATATATTTACCAAAAAGTACAAAACCTTATTAAAAGAAACTGAGGAAGACCTAAATAAATTGAAGGCTATATTATGTTCTTGAATGGAAAGATTCAACATTGTAAAGATACCAGTTTTTTTCCCCAGCTGATTCCAGTGCAGGGAAATAAAGGCTCAAATCCTCAGACTGAAAAAACCTGTAGGAGTTGAGGTGGCAGTGGGAGAAACTCCCAGCCTCACAGGAGAATTTGTTGGAGAGACCCACCAGGTCCTAGAATGTACACAAACCCACCCATCTGGGATCAGCACCAGAAGGGCCCAATTTGCTTATGGGTAGTGGGGGCAGTGACTGAAAGCCTGCTGAGAGCCAAGCAAGTGGCATTGTTCCCTCCCAGACCCCTTCTCCATATACAGCTATGATGCAGGCACCGGCCCGCAGTGTCCATGTCATTATGGATGAAATGAGACATTCACATGGACTACCAAGTCCAGTGGTTGAAAAGGGACAGCATAGCTTTTCTCTCAAGGGGAGCAAAAAGCCTTGGCCCTTGCTGTGACTGTCCTTTATTGGGTTTCCCAGCACATTACATGAAGGTCCTCATTAACTATGCACAGGTTCGCTTTAGGTAGTTACCTTTTACAGACAACAAAGGAGATGATGCCGCTAATCATATCACAGAAGAAGGATATTAGCAAATGAAAAGGGAAAATTGGTTGAACTGGTTACACTCATCCTAGGAAGGTTTAGCATGGATTTTTAGGAAGTTACAGTAAGCACTTGCTGTCTCAATTCAGGGTGAGGGAGTTTTTAGCAAAAGCAAGACTCAAAGCAGCTTAGGCACATTGCAGGCCTGATTTCCTGCAGGAGAACCTATCCATGGGCATGGGTCCTGTGCATCTCCGAGTGGGAGCTGGGCCCATGCCACACAGAATGGTCTTCTACACAGCTACCCAACACAAGGATGTGGTTTGGCCTTCCCTGGCGAATACCTAAGGCTCCACCCTTACTGTGTAAAAGGTGCACCAAGACAAAAAAATATGGCCCAAATGAAAGAACAGATCAAAGCTCCAGAAAACATACAACTAAGAGACAAAGAGATAGCCAACCTGTCAGATACACAGTTCAAAACACTGCTAATCAAGATACTCACAAATATGGTTGAGTATGGTCATGAAATAGATGAAAAAGTGAAGGCTATGAAAAATGAAACAAAACAAAATGTTTAGGGAACCAGCAGTGAAGGGAAGGAAACTGGGATTCAAATAAATGGTTTGAAGCAGAAGGAAGAAGTAACAGTCAGAACAGAATGTAGAAACAATTATTGAAAAAAATGAGGAGAATCTTAGGAAACTCTGGGAAAACTTTAAAGGTTACATCAGACTCATAGGGGTGCCAGAAGAAGAAGAGGAAGAGCAAGAAATTAAAAACTTATTTGAAAACATAATGAAGGAGAACTTCCCCAATCTAGCAAAGGAAATAGATTTTTGGGAAGTCCAGGAAGCTCAGAATCCCAAAGAAGTTGGATCCAAGGAAGCACAAACCTAGGTACATCATAATTACATTACCCAAGATTAAACATAAGGAAAGAATCTTAAAAGCAGCAAGAGAAAAGGACACAGTTACCTACAAAGGAGTTCCCATATGACTGTCAGCTGATTTCTCAAAAGAAACCTTGCAGGCAAGAAGGGGCTGGAAAGAAGTATTCTAAGTCACAAAAGGCAAGGACCTACATCCAAGAGTACTCTATCCAGCACAGCTATCATTTAGAATGGAAGAGCAGATAAAGTGCTTCCCAGATAAGATCAAGTGAAAGTTGTTCATCATCGCCAAACCCTTATTATATGAAAAGTAAAGGGACTTATCATAGAAAAAGAAGATAAAAAATATGAACAGTAAAATGACAACCAACAGAACTATCAGCAGCTGAACCTAAAATAAGAAAAATGAACTGTATAAACATCTAGAAGAGGAACAGACTCACTGAAGTAGAGATCACATGGAGGATATCAGCAGGGAGGTGGAGGGGGAGAATGGGGGAAATGGTACAGGGATATAAGAAACAAATGGTAGGTACCAGGGGGAGGTGAAGAATAATATGGGAAATGGAGAAGCCAAAGAACTTATGACTCATGGACATGAACTAAGGATGGGGGAATGCTGGTGGGAGGGGAGTACTAGGAAGATAGGAGAAATAAATGGGACAACTAATAGCATAATCAATAAACTATATTAATAAAATAATAAAAAATTCTAAAGATAAAAATGTTCAATTAAAAGATATTTCCCATTGAAATGTATACTTGTAAGATCTTGGGATACTTCAAATTTTTCATAGAATGAAGTAGATTTAGGTACTCTTAATATTTTGTTGACAAATGTTCATTTCAGCTGTGATTTTATTTATTCATTTATTCATTCATTCATTCATTCATTTTTATTTTAACTGTTGTTCAAGTACAATTTTCTGCCTTTCCCCCATCCCAGCCCAACCCCTCAGCCCTCCACACCTCCCTCCCGTTTCCACCCCCCTCATTATTGTCCATGTGTTCTTTATACTTGTTTTTGCAAACCCTTCACCCTTTTCCCCTGAAATTCTCTCCCCTTTCCCCTCTGGTCACTGTCAGCCTGTTCTCAATTTCAGTGTCTTGGTTATGTTTTGCTTGTTTGTTTTGTTGATTAGGTGATCTTTAATCATGAATGTTACTTCTGTTTTGTTACATTGCTTAGTTATGCAGACTAGAGAAGGTAGATTATTTGGGAAACCTTCAGTTTGAAATCAGTTTAAGAGTTATGTTGAAATATGTAATAACATTTTCCTACTGTAGTTGAATGAAGTAAGCGAAGAAAATAGGAAGATGGAGATTCAGGCTAAAAGAGTTCAAGCACGTTTAGATAATTTACAGGTAAGTTGCTTGTCATTCCCTTTTGACACAAATGAATTTGAAAATGCTTGCTTTTGGATCTTCACACTTTTAATGTAATTGTTCTTTAATTCATGGATTTGTGCTGTTGCAGAGGAAGTATGAATTTATGACAATACAGAGATTGAAGGGAAATTCCCATGCTGCTCATGAAATAAAAAGTTTAAAACAAGAAAAAGTACCAGTTTCAAAAACATGTAAGGTATGATATTGAAATTTTCTCCAGTGGGAAGTCAGGAAATTTTGTCTTTGTTCTTTAATCTTTTCATTTCATTTAGTAAACATTGCTTTTGGTATGAAAGGCATAACCATAATAATACCTTTACAGAGAAATATCTTTGTAATGTTTCAAATACACATTTATTTACAAAAACAAAACATTATTTCAGCAATGTTTCAGGCATAGTAACACGGACAAGTCACAGGAAGTTAAACTTAATAACTGCTTTGTTACTCATTGTGTTTTGAGATTCCATAAGCCTTCATTGTTACTTTTCTATCAAAACTGCAATCCATCCCTTGGATGGGTTCCAGGCATTAACTTTTTTTCCTAAGAATTTATTTTAATTTCAGTTATACAGTAACATAATGCAAGATTCTTAAATGTTCATTTTTATCAGTTTTGACAAATGTCTACACTGATATAACCTTCAACTAAACATAGAACATTTCCATTATCCTAGGAAGTTCTATCATGTCCCCTTTTGGTTATTCCTTGCAAGAAATAATTGTTGATCTGATTTCTGTTACCATAATTTAGTTTTGCTTATTTTAGAACTTCATTCAATGGAATTGTATAGTATTTAGTTGTTTCTGTGAGGCTTATTACATTCATAGTTGAATATATCAGGTACTTTGTTCTTCTGCATGGCTCAGCAATATTCTATTGTATAAATATATCACAGTTTGTTTATCCCTCTTGTTGATAGACATCTGAGCTGTTTCTAGTTTTTGTTTATTATAAAGATGCTAACAATATTTGTTTTAAAAAAAGGTCTTTGTACATATGTATTTGCATTTTTCTTGGCAATATTACCAAGGCTGGAATTTCTGGGTCAAAAAGTAGATATATATTTAACTTTAATGAAACTGCCAGGTTTCAAAAGTGTTTTTGTATTATTTTATTCTCCTACTAGCTAGCCACGTATGATTGTTCAGATTGCTCCACAGCCTTGTCAGTGTTTGGTAATTTTAAGTCTTTTTCATTTTGACCTTTCCAGTGGGTGGGTAGTGATATCACATTGTAGACTTCAATAATTTTGATAAATTTTCTAGTTCTTTTCACAAAGTAACTTGGGAGTTTAATGATGGGGAAAGGATCTCAGCAATGGCCAGTAATGAAGTCATCATGGTTCTGCAGAACCAAATTCAGCCAAAGATTGCTGTGCAGAATCCTCTGGTTTCAGAGCTGTTGGAGCTATTATTCCATAATAGGGAGTATGCTGAGGATGACCTCCATCAACAGGAGTTCAAGGACCTCCACAAAAAGTATTCCTATATCTTCAAGACCAGGCCTGATGGGAGCTTTTCCTACTGAGCTTTTGGGCTCTTCCTCTTGTCAGTGCAAAGAATCACACCAGTTCAAGGCTGTCTCTGCCAACATTAAAGAGGACGTGATGTCTCAGGCTTTAGGATTTCACAGTTGAGGATTTCCACAACACTTTTGTAGACTTGATCTAGCAGGTTAAGAAACAGATCTCAGTAGTCAGCCTGCTGGTCTCTTGCAATGACCAGAGGACCTTGAACAACTTGCTCACCTCATGTTGCCAACATTGTGACAGCTGTTCCTCAAGCACTTCATCAAAGATGGGCAGCCTGTCAAGGAGTTCTATCAGCAACAAGTGGTGGCCATGTACAAATGGATCATCCACAGCCATATTGTCACGCTGGACCAGACCCTCATTGTTGCTGGAATGCAGCGGCAACAGTGAGGGTGGGAATACAAACCTGCACATCTTTCCTAGGTCTCCCAAGCTCAACATCTTCCTATTCTCCTTGCCTGAATCCTATTATTTCTTGTGCAAATAGTCTTGGCCCCATTTGGCAGCCATTAACCTGCCTGCCCTCCTCTTTACCAAGCATGAGATATGTACAAAGGTTTTATAGTAGTTATAAATGATCTATCTTGTGATTACGATGCCAACCCCCAACCCCTTTTCTTGGTGTACAACCTTCCATGGATGCTGGTGACAAAACAAATTTTTAATTTAAAAAAAGTGGAAAAAGTACCAACATCATACTCAGTGGGCAAAAAGTAAAAGCTTTCCCACCAAGATCAAGAAGAAGACAAGGATGTACTCTTTCACTACATCGATTCGACATACTATTGGAAGTATTAGCCACAGCAATCAGACAAGAAAAGGAAATAAAAGGCATCCAAATTGGAAAGGAGGAAGCCAAAATTGTCATTGTTTAAAGATGACATGATAGTGTGCATAGAAAAAAACTCCACCAAAAAAACTACATGACCTAATAAGTGAATTTGGCAAAACAGTGGGATACAAAGTCAATATTCAGAAATCAAAGGCATGTTTGTATACCAACAATGAAATATCACAAACAGAAATCAGGGAAAAAATCCCATTTGATATAGCAACAAGAAAATAAAGTACCTAGGAATAAACCTAACCAAGGCAGTAAAAGACCTGTACTCAGAAGACTGTACAACCCTGCTTCCGGCCAAGATGGAGGCATAGTTGGACACAATGTGCCTCCTCACACAACGAAAATTAAGGATAACAAAGATTTAGAAACAAGAAAAGAACCAGAACTAACAGAAAATCGAACTGTACGGAAGTTCAACAACCATTCCTCCAGACTGGTAAGAAGGGTTCAGTCGCAGAAGGAAAAAGCAGAGGTTGGTGGACCTGGGCACGCAGGTGGCTAGCGTACCCCAGGCACAGGGTGGCAAAGGGCAGATCCACTGAGCCTATGCAATGCAGCTGGCTGACCAGGCGGTCCCACATTTGCGCACAGATAATCAAGGCAAAAACAGGGAGCAAGACAGACCGCGCAACCCAGGGCCCCAGTGCTGGGAAATAAAACCTAAAAACACTGATTGAAAACACTTGTGCAGGTTGAGGTGCCAGGAGAGACTCCCACCCTCACAGGAGAGTTCATTGGAGGGACCCACAGGATCCTAGAATATATACAAGCCCACCCACATGACAATCAGCACCAGAAGGGTCCAGTTTGCTTGTGGAAAGCAGCAGAGGGGACTGAAATACGAGAGCAGAGCAAGCTCCATTGTTCCCTCTCAGACCCCGCCCCCACATATAGCATCACAACCCAGCTACTGGGCTGTCCTGCCTGGGAAACATGCAAGGCTCTACCCCTCACTATGTAACAGGCACGGCCAGAACCCCCCCCCCCAAAAAAAGGGCTCAAACGGGAAAACAGATCAAAGCCCCAAAGCCAATTCATCTAAGCGACCAAGAGAAAGCCAGCCTATCAGATGCACAGTTCAAAGCACTGGTTATCAGGATGTTCACAAAACTGGCTGATTTTGTTCACAAATTAGATGAACAAATGAAGGCTACAATAAGTGAAATGAAGGAAAACGCACAGGGAACCAATAGTGATGGGAGGAAAACTGGGACTCAAATCAACAGTTTGGAGCACATGAAAGAAAGAAACATTCACCCAGAACAGAATGAAGAAACAAGAATTCAAAAAAATGAGGGGAGGCTTAGGTACCTCCAGAACATCTTTAAATGTCCCAACATCCGAATTATAGGGGTACCAGAAGGGGAAGAAGAAGAGCAGCAAATGGAAAACTTATTTGAACAAATAATAAAGGAGAACTTCCCCAATCTGGCAAAGGAAATAGACTTCCAGGAAGTCCAGGAAGCTCAGAGAGTCCCAAAGAAGTTGGACCCAAGGAGGAACACACCAAGGCACATCATAATTACAGTACCCAAGATTAAAATGAAGGAGAGAATTTTAGCAGCAAGGGATAAGGGGACAGTCACCTACAAAAGAGTTCCCATTAGACTGTCAGCTGATTTCTCAAAAGAGACCTTACAGGAGAGAAGGGGCTGGAAAGTATTCCAAGTCATGAAAATCAAGGGCCTACATCCAAGATTGCTCTATCCAGCAAAGCTGTCATTTAGAATGGAAGGGAAGATAAAGTGCTTCTCAGATAAGGTCAAGTTAAAGGAGCTCATCATCACCAAGCCCTTATTATATGAAATGTTAAAGGGACTTATCTAAGAAAAAGAAGATAAAAAATAGGACAGTAAAAAGACAGCAAACTCACAGTTATTAACAACCACACCTAAAACAAAAGCCAACTAAGCAAACAAGTAGAACAGGAGCAGAAACACAGAAATGGAGATCACATGAAAGGTTGGCAACAGGGGAGTGGGAGGAGGAGAGAGGGGGAAAAGGTACAGAGAATAAGTAGCATAGATGGTAGGTAGAAAATCGACAGGGGGAGGGCAAGAATAGTGTGCGAGATGTAGAAGCTAAAGAACTTATGACACATGGACATGAACTAAAGGGAATGTGGGCAGGAGGGGTGTGCAGAGTGGAGGGGAATGAAGGGGGAAATGGGACAACTGTAATAGCATAATCAATAAAATATATTTAAAAAAGGAAAAAATAAAATAAAAATAAAATAAAAGTGGATCTGCCAGCCACTGCTGCCTGTGCGCTTGGGTCTACCAACCTCTGCTTTTTCCTGCTGCGACTCCGCTCCTCTACTGGTCTGGATGAATGGTTGTTGGATTTCTGTACAGTTCAGTTTTTCTATCAGTTCTGGTTGCTTTCTTGTTTCTAAATCTTTGTTGTCCTTAATTTTGGTTGTGCAAGGAGGCACAGTGTGTCTACCTATGCCTCCATCTGGGCTGGAAGTCTTCTATTAGTTGTTTTTATTAATTTGCTTTTATATTTATGTGTTTTGAGATTTTTAAATATCTAAAGTTTAGCATAGTTTTCTGCTTAAAGTAGATATGTTATAAATATTGAATTAAATTGACTAAAAGTGATTTTAAGTAATACTAAAATTAGCCTAATTTAACATATAAAATTTTTGTGGAATTTTTTGTTCCCATTTTGGTAGCTTGTCAGCAAACAGGATTTCCAAGAAAAAAATTTCATATCGTGTTTATAAAATGCTATAATATAAAGAAACATTTTGTGTGAGAAGGAAATATAAATTTTCATGATAATACTTGTTCATCTTTTGATTTGTTTAATTTATTAACATCTTTTAGTTATGGTGGTTCATGCTCTCAAGTTAGATGAATTTTAATTTTTTACATTATCAATCTTGGATAAAGAGTTTTCATGAAAGTTTTCTGTTTTTGTAATGAGGTGCAGTAGTTCAATTTCCTTATTATGATGAATTTTTTTCTCTCAGCTAGCATTTAACATGTTTCTAATATTATCTGGAGATGTTTGATATAGGATTTCTTTCATTTGGAGCTTTTTGAAATGTATTTTAGTGAAGTGCTTTCGATATACACACTTAAAATTTAAAGCTTGCCTTTGAAGTTTTATGAGGTTGTGAACTAAAATGTTTGATTTAATTTTTTACATACAGGTACCACTTAATGCACAAGTTTATGAACTTTTAACTATCTTCATGGACTGGATATCGGAATATTACCTTAGCAAATTGAAAAGTGAAGGATCTGGAATGGGTAGTGAAAGTCCTGTACGGAAATTTGCCTCTCAGAGAAATGATATTCAGGAGAAGTGTTTAAAGGTTTGTTTTTTCATTTGAAATATATGACTCAGTATACATGAAGATTAAAAAAGGAAAGCCTCTGGTATATTTTATAAGAGAAAAAATATTTAAAGTATTTTTGGTAGAAAATTAACCATGCCAATAGTTCTAAAAAGATACATTTCATATTTATTATAATTAATCCGTATATATTTCTTAACATGATAGGCATTTCTCTTTAAAAATAGAGACTAGGAATTAAAGACCTACCCTCAAAATGGAAAAATATATAATTGTATAGTAGAGTTGGGCAAATAATCAGTGATGTGAATAATTCCTAATACACACCATTTTAAGGTTCATTCCCACTAAAATAACTTTTATTTTGCCTTTTGTTATAAAGGGATAAAAGATCTATTTTCAAGAGTGCTCTCATTAACAAAGAAATAGTTGTTTTTGTTAAATTACAGACAATAAGTTGGATATTGGTACTCGTGATTTGTAGTTGGTATAAATGGCCATTAGTGATTGACAGTTATATTACACAAGAAATACCTTAAACATTTGAAGATTATACTTCTAAAGTTGTTTGATTTAATGTTTTCAGAAATAATTTTATGATTATCCTACATAGACCAGGGTTTTGTTCTTTTTTCTAAAAGATAATCTTATCTTTTTTAAAAACATTTTATTTATTTATCTTCAGAGGGGAAGGGAAGGAGAGAAGGAGAGAAATATCAATGTATGGTTGCCTCTCATGCGTCCCTTGTTGGGAACTGGCCTGCAACCTAGGCATGTGCCCTGACTGAGAATCGAACTGTGATCCTTTGGCTCGCAGGCCCAAGCTCAATCCACTGAGCTACACCAGCCAGGGCTAGACCAGGGTTTCATATTAGGAAATTATTTTCCATTGTCATCCTTACCTAAAAAGTTTCTTCTAAATGCCTTTTATGCTACACAGAATAATAGCCCCAAGGACGTTCATATCCTAATCCCTGGAACCTGTTAGTGTGGCAGAAGTGAATTAAGGTTGCTAATCAGCCGACCTTCAATTAGAGATTATCCAGTGTTATCTGGGTAGGCTGAGTAATCACAGGAACTCTTTAAACCAGGCAAAAGAAGCTTGTGGGTACATGAGAGACTTAACTCATCCTTGCTGGCTTTGAAGATGCAGTAAGAGGGCCATCAGCTAAGAAATACTGGTCACTTCTAGAAGCAGGAATAACCTTCTGCTCATATTCAGCAAGGATACAGGGATTTCAGTCCTGAAACTACAGGGAATGGAATGATGCTAGCATCCTGAAATAAACAAAAAAATGGATCCTTCCCTACCTTCTAGAAAAGAACACAGCTCTGCTTACACCTTGATTTAAGCTGCTTGAGACTATAATTAGATTTCTGACCAGCAGAACTGTAAGATAATAAATTTGCATTCTTTCTTTAATTTAAAAAAATTTATTGATTTTAGAGAGAGAGTGTGCACAAGAAAGAGAAATATCTGTTCGTTGTTCCACTTATTTATGCATTTATTGGTTGCTTCTTGTATGTGCCCTGACCAGGGATCGAACCCACAATCTTGGCATATTGAGATGATGCTCTAACCACCTGAGCTACCCAGCTAGCCAGCGCCTAAATTTGCATTCTTTAAACCAGTAAAATTGTGCTGATTTGTTATGGCAGCAATAGGAAACAAATGTACCTTTGCTTAGAATTTTGTCTTTTACTACCTATGTGAACTATCCTGTCTATATCTAGCCTTACTTTAAAAGTAGCTGCTGATTAGGAAGGACTACAGTGTTAAAGTTCTGTGGAGAAATTTTGTTCAGCTAGAACTGGGTGTGATAGGATAGTACTAGGATATTAAGGCTAAAAAAATGACAATTTTAACTAATGGAATATGGATTGTATAATATTCTGTTTTTTGTATCAGATTAATGGTGTAAGAGGAGATTGTTAAGCACATTTGTCACAGGATTCCTTTTATCATTCTTAAAATATAGACATTTATTGACTTATTCTGGACTAACTAACAACTTTTGTTAAGCTTAAATCCTTAACTAAAATATTATTTTCAATTATGGCTACTATTACATTAGTAAAAGTAAGATAATTTTAAAGCTATTCAAAGCTTATGAATAGCTTTATGATAAACTAAGAGGAAGATAAATAGTACCAAATCAGTAAATTAATTAATCAAATATATTAGTGACCATCACAAGCAAGTATTAAGATTTTTACTTTAGGAATATATACAATTTGTGGTTGTATAATAATATAGCCCCTCTTTTGTAATAACATTATTGTATGAAGCACTTTGTTCACTATATTTAAGTATGTTTACCAGTATGACTCAAACATTTTTGCCAAATAATCTTTCAAATTACCTTTAAAAACTCCTCATGCATATGTTTTTTATGTTTATTTTTTATTATATTTTATTGATTATGCTATTACAGTTGTCCCATTCCCCCCTTCATTCCCCTCCACCCTGCACACCCCCTCCCACCCACATTCCCCCTTTAGTTCATGTCCATGTGTCATAAGTTCTTCAGCTTCTACTTTTCCCACACTATTCTTGCCCTCCCCCTGTCTATTTTCTACCCATCATCTATGCTACTTGTTCTCCGTACCTTTTCCCCCTCTCTCCTCCTCCCACTCCCCTGTTGTTAACCCTCCAGCTCATCTCCATTTCTGTGTTTCTGTTCCTGTTCTACTTGTTTGCTTAGTTTGCTTTTGTTTTAGGTGTGGTTGTTAATATCTGTGAGTTTGCTGTCATTTTACTGTTCATATTTTTTATCTTCTTTTTCTTAGATAAGTCCCTTTAACATTTCATATAATAAGGGCTTGGTGATGATGAGCTCCTTTAACTTGACCTTATCTGAGAAGCACTTTATCTTCCCTTCCATTCTAAATGACAGCTTTGCTGGATAGAGCAATCTTGGATGTAGGTGTTTGATTTTCATGACTTGGAATACCTCTTTCCAGCCTCTTCTTGCCTGTAAGGTCTCTTTTGAGAAATCCGCTGACAGTCTGATGGGAACTCCTTTGTAGGTGACTGTCACCTTATCCCTTGCTGCTTCTAGAATTCTCTCCTTCATTTTAATCTTGGGTAATGTAATTATAATGTGCCTTGGTGTGTTCCTCCTCAGGTCCAACTTCTTTGGGACTCTCTGAGCTTCCTGAACTTCCTGGAAGACTATTTCCTTTGCTAGATTGGGGAAGTTCTCCTTTATTATTTGTTCAAATAAGTTTTCCACTGGTTGCTCTTCTTCTTCCCCTTCTGGTACCCCTATAATTCGGATGTTGGGATGTTTAAAGATGTCCTGGAGGTTCCTAAGCCTCTCCTCATTTTTTTGAATTTTTGTTTCTTCCTTGGTTTTTGTTTTCCCCATGCATTTTTCTTCATTTCACTTATTGTAGCCTTCATTTTTTCATCTAATTTGTGAGCAAGATCAACCAATTCTGTGAGCATCCTGATCACCAGGGCCTTGAATTGTGCATCTGATAGGTTGGCAATCTCTTTGTGGCTTAGATAAATTGGTTTTGGGGCTTTGATTGGTTCTCTGGTTTGGGCCATTTTTATTTGTTTTTTTTTTTTTTTTGGTCTAGTCGCAGCTGTTACGTAGTGAGGGGTGGAGCCTTAGGTGTTCCCCAGGGCGGGACAGCCCAGTTGCTGTGTAGTGATGCTGTATGTGGGGGTGGGGTCTGAGAGGAGACAATGGCGCTTGTACTGCTCACTCTCAGATTCCAGTCCCTTCCACTGCTTCCCCTTTGCCTGGATTATCTGTGCGTGAATGTGGGAACACCCGGTCATCCAGCCGCCTTGTGCGACCTCACTGGGTCTGCACAGTTGCTACCCTGTGCCCGGGGTCTGCTAGCTGCCACCTGTGCACCTGGGATCTGCCAGTTGCTCCTGCCTGTGTGCCTGGTCACACCTCTACTTTTTCCTGCTGTGACTCCGCCCCTCTTACCAGTCTGGATGAATCATTGTTGGACTTCCAAACAGTTCAATTTTCTGAGTTCTGGTTGTCTTCTTGTTTCTGAATCTTTGTTGTCCTTAATTTTGGTTGTGAGAAGAGGCACAGTGTGTCTGCCTACGCCTCCATCTTGGCCGGAAGTCCTCATGCATATGTTTTTACATTTCTGATCCAATATCATTTGAGGATTGATTTTTTTTTTATTTGAGGATTGATTTTTAATACTTTAAAACGCACACATAATACTATTGAGAATGAATGTGGTAAATTAGGTAGATGATCAAATTGGTATACCTTATAAGGCTGATTTTCTTGCGTGTCTCAACTACAGAGAGGTGGAATATTTTCAAAGAAACTGAGAAAAATGTAACTCAGTACAACTCTAAGTGGAATCTGCTATGATGCTTTAAAAAATGAGGGTTGAGCCCTGGCTGGTGTAGCTCAGTGGATTGACCACAGGCTGCAAACCAAAGAGTAGCCAGTTTGATTTGTAGTCAGGGCACATGCCTGGGTTGTGGGCCAGGTCCCCAGTAGGGGGCATGCAAGAAGCAACCACACATCGATATTTTTCTCCCTCTCTTTCACCTTCCCTTCCCCTCTCTCTAAAAATAAATAAATAACATCTTTTAAAAAATGATGGTTGGAAAAAATATCTGTGGAAGATTGACAACATCAAGATGGTAGAATGGGGAGTACTAGGCCCTTATTCCCCTACAGAGAGACACTGCAGTAACAATGATTGAAACATGCAATAACAATGACCAAAACATGATTGTATGAAGTTTAGAGACAAGTTGAGAAGCTGTAGCACCCAGGCCAATACATAACTAGGAACACACTCCATCAAAAGGAATAGGAAAGTTTCTGACATTTTTAATGCCTTTCTCTTGTATACCATAGCGCAGTGTAATCAGGAGAAAATACTCCTATACCATAGCTCCTGCATTGGGATAAAAGTGGGCTGTGTGTCCAACATTTTAGCTTGTCAGAAACTAGCTGCAGGACTAGTTTCTTTTTCTGACTCAGGGCGCTGACAAGAACAGTGGTATAGTTTGGAAGCCTCAAAAAATAGGTATGAATGCTACAGTATGTTAGAAAAGCCTAGAGCTATAATTCCAAATGCAGATGGCAGGGGAGAAAGATTATGGAGTCCTGAGAGAAATGGGTAGCCACATTGGAAAATAATACAGTTAAAAGCACACATCCCTAGAAAAGTTTAGAATGACAAGCTGGGCTGATTGGTGAAGGTATCCTGCATAAAGCCAGTGAGTTATAAAGACTGGGAGAAGTGTTTATTTCTTATTTTATTTTGTCATATGCCCAAATGAAAAAAAAAATCACCAGGCATATAAAGAAAAGGGGACACATGTCTTAAAGGGAGCAAAACAAAGCTCCAGAATTCTTCCATAAAGAAATACAGATCTCTTAACTTCCAGAGTTCCAGAAAAAGAATTTAAAAACTCTCTTAAAGAAGCTGCTGTGTCTGGGATTTTGTTGCTTACATTTTCTTCTAGGATTTTTATGATTTCAGGTCTAATATTTAAATCTTTGATTCATTTTGAATTTATTCTTGTGAGTGGTGTAAGAAGGTGATCTAGTTTCATTTTTCTCCATGTATCTGTCCAATTTTCCCAACACCATTTATTGAATAAACTATCTTTAGCCCATTGTATGTGCTTGATTTCTCTGTTGAATATTAATTTACTATAAAGGTGTGGGTTTATTTCTGAGCTCTCTATTCTGTCCCTCAGGCAAGAGTATGTGTTGGTTTATTTTGAGGCTCTATTCTGTCTCCTGAGGAAAGGGAAAAAAAAAAATAAGCAAATGAGACTACATCAAACTAAAATGTTTTTGCACAGCAAAGGAAAACACCAACAAAATAAATAACCCACACTATGGGAAGCATATTTGCCAACACATTCTATAAGGGGTTAATGTCCAAAAATTACAAAACTTAAGTTTTGGACATTTGGTTAATGTCCAAAACTACAAAACTCAACACCAAAAAAATAAGCAGGCCAATTACAAGATGGGCAAAGGACATAAATAGACACTTCTCCAAAGAGGACATACAGATGGCCCAGAGACATGAAAAGATGCTCAATATCACTAATCATCAGAGAAATGTGAATTAAAACCACAATGAGATATCACTTCACACCCATCAGAATTGTTATGATCAACAAATCAGCAAAGCACAAGTACTGGTGAGGATGTGGAGAAAAGGGATCCCTTTTGTACTGGTACTGTTGGTGGGAATGCAGACTGGTGCAGACACTGGAAAGTAGTATGGAGATAGCTCAAAAAATTAAAAATGGATTTGTCTTTTGACCCAGTGATTCCCACTTCTTGGAACATATCCAAATGAACCTGAAACACTAAATCAAAAGAACACAAGCACCCCTGTGTTCATTGCAGCATTATTTATAATCACCAAGATATGGAAGCAGCGTTACTGTCCATCGATAGATGAATGGATAAAACAACTATGGGATATTTACACAATGAAATCTCTATTGGAATTTTCATTCCTGGGAAAAGGGGAAAAAAGAAATTTTAGCCTTGGTGACATTATGGATGGATCTGGAGATCATCGTGCTGAGTGAAATAAGCCAATGAGAGAAAGACAAACACCATATGATTTCACTCATGTGGAATTTAATGAACAAACTGAACTAACAAGCAGGGTAGAGATGGGTTCACAGAATGCTGAATGGATGACAGCTAAGGGACAGGGAATGGTAGAGGGTGGAGAGATTGAGCAAAAAATAAAAGTCCTCATGGGCATGGACAGTAGTGTGGTGATTGTGAGAGTAGGGGAGTATAAGAGGACTAAATGATAATAGAAAAATACAATACAAATATACCAAGAAAAATAACTTCAATGACATAAAAGAGAACACAAATCGAACACTAAGCAAAATCAGGAAAACCAAGTTCTGGAGCTGAGGAATAAAATAATTGAACTGAAAAAATTACTAGAGAGGCTCAACAGCAGACTTGATGAGGCAGAAGAAACAATCAGCAAAGGTAAAGAGATTATTTGTAGTCATCAAGTCAGAGAAGCAAAATGAAAAAAGAATGAAGAAAAGTTAAGAGAGCTTAAGGAGCTTTGAGGACATTGTCTAGTGGATCAAGTGGACTAAATATATGTGCTATGGGAGACCCAAAGGAAAGCAGAGAAAGTGACAGAAATTATTTGAATAATTAATGGTTGAAGACTTCCCAAATCTGAGGAAATAAATAAACATACAAATTAAAAAGGTCTAACAATCTTTCACTAGGAAAAACTCAAAAAGACTCATTCTAAGTCACATAATCAGACCAGCAAGAGTCAAGAATCTTGAAATCTGTAAGAGAAAAGCCTCTTTTTACATTGAAGTGTACTTTTATAAGAATATTCAGTTTTCTCATCAGAAACATTGTAGGCCCAAAGGCAGTAGAACGATATACACAAACTGTTGAAAAAGCCACCAACTGGAGGCGGAGACGGCCCTGCGACTGGAGGCGGCTGAGCAACTGGAGGAGGGGCCTTAGTGGAAGACCCAGAGCTCACACCTGTGATCCTAGGTGAGACAAACAAAAAACAAAAAAACAACCCTGGAACTGTGAAAAAAAACAGAGTTGGACCCAAAAAGGAAGCATCCCAACAGCTGTCACAGTGGAAGCTGTGAACACGAGGATACCTGAAGGAGACTACACCACTGAATACTACAGGTATTCTACCACAGAAGTTCACACCATCAACCCAGGGAGCCAGAACAGATCAATTTAAGAAGCTGAGGGTGACAAGAAGAGTCTCACGAACAATGGGAAGACAAGGAAACAATCCACAAATGAAAGGAAAGGAGGAAGCCCCCAAAAGAATGCTAAATGAAATGGAGGCAACTCAACAATCAGATTTTGAGTTCAAAGCAATGGTTGTCAGGAAGCTCCAAGAGCTCTCAATGAACTCCCAGAAACTACAGGGAAGGTACAATGAACTCACTGCAAACTATATCAACATGAAAAAGGAAATAGAAACTATCAACAAGGGCCAAGAGGAAATGAAGAATTCAATTTCTGAACTGAAGAACACAGTGGAAGGAATGAAAAGCAGAATTGATGAAGCAGAAGATCAGATTAGCGAGTTGGAGGACAAAGTAGAAAAAAAACACCCAGAAAGAGCAAGAAAAGGAAAAGAAGCTCAGAAAGAATGAAGAAGGATTAAGAGAAATGCAAGACAATATGAAACATAATAATATCCATATAACAGGGATTCCAGAAGGAGGAGAAGAAGAGCAAGGGATAGAAAACCTATTTGAGAAAGTAATGATGGAAAACTTCCCTAATTTGATGAGAGAAAAAGTCACACAAATCCAGGAAACACAGAGAGTCCCAATCAAGAGGAAACCAAAGAGACCCAATTGAAGACACAAAATAATTAAAATGGCAAAATTCCAAGACAAAGAGAGAATCTTAAAGGCAGAAAGGGAGAAAAAGGAAGTAACATACAAGGGAGCCCTGATAAGGTTAGCAGCTGACTTCTCAGTGGAAATGCTCCAAGCCAGAAGAGAATGGCAAGAAATATTCCAAGTAATGAGAACCAAAGGCCTGTAACCAAGACTACTTTACCCAGCAAGGCTTTCAATCAAGATAGAAGGCCAAATAAGGAGCTTCCCAGACAAAAGAAGTCTGAAAGAATACACCTCTATGAAACCAGTTCTGCAAGAGGTGCTAAAGGGACTGCTATAAAGAAAGGAAGGGGGGCGGAGAGAGAGAGAGAGAGAGAGAGAGAGAGAGAGAGAGAGAGAGAGAGGGGAACACAGGTACGAAAATGGCAATGAATCAGTACCTATCAATAATAATCTTAAATGTAAATGTATTAAATGCTCCAATCAAAAGACATAGAAGAGCTGAATGGATAAGAAAGCATGGCCCACACATATGCTGCCTACAAGAGACCCACCTCAGGACAAAAGACCTACACAGACTGAAAGTGAAGGGCTGGAAACCTTTTCCAAGCAAATGGACAGGGGAAAAAAAGCCAGGGTAGCAATACTCATATCAGACAAAATAGACTTCAAAAGAAAGGCCATAAAGAGAGACGCAGAAGGTCACTTCATAATACTCAAGGGAAGAATCCACCAAGAAGACATAAACATCGTAAATATATATGCACCCAACATAGGAGCACCTAAATACATAAAGAAAATCTTAGAGGACTTCAAGAAAGGTATTGACAGCAACACAATAATAGTAGGGGTTTTTAACACCCCACTGTCAATAATGGACAGATCTTCCAAACAAAATATCAACAAAGATATTGCGGCATTGAACAACACTCTAGATGAAATGGATTTAACTGATATATAGAGAGCCCTTCATCCCAAAGAAACTGAATACACATTCTTTTCAAATGTACATGGAACATTTTCAAGGATAGACCACATGATAGGACACAAAACAAGCCTCAACAAGTTCAAGAAAATTGAAATCATATCAAGCATTTTCTCCAACCACAAGGGACTGAAACTAGAAACCAACCCCAAAGGGAAAAGCCCAAACCACTCAAAATCATGGAGATTGAATAGCATACTATTGAACAATGAATAGGTCAACAATGAAATTAGGGAAGAAATCAAAAAGTTTCTGGAAACAAATGAAAATGGACTCACAATGACCCAAAACTTATGGGACACAGCAAAGGCAGTCCTCATAGGGAAGTTCATAGCGATACAGGCCTACCTAAAAAAGATAGAAACATTTCAAATAAACAGCCTAACCCTACACCTACAAGAACTTGAGGAATGACAACAAAGACAGCCCAGAGGAAGTAGAAGGAAGGAAATAACCAAGATCAGAGCAGAATTAAATGACATAGAGACTAAAAGCACAATTCTAAGGATCAATGGATCCAGGAGCTGGTTCTTTGAAAAGATGAACAAAACCAACAAACATTTAAGCAGGCTCATCAAGAAAAAAGGAGAGAGGACCCAAATAAACACAATCAGAAATGAAAGAGGAGAGATTACAACTGATGCCACAGAAATACAAAGGACTGTAAGAAATTACTATGAAGAACTATATGCCAAGAAATTTGAAAACCTAGGTGAAATGCACAAGTTTCTAGAAAAATATAATCTTCCAAAACTGAATGAAGAAGCAGAAAGCCTGAACAGACCAATAACAGTGGATGAAATTGAAGCAGTAATCAAAAAACTCCCAACACACAAAAGCCCTGGACCAGATGGTTTCACAAGAGAATTCTACAAAGCATTTAAGGAAGAGCTAACCCCTATCCTTCACAGATGATTGAAAAAAAAAAAAATCCAAAATAAGGAATACTCCCAAACTCTTTCTATGAAGCCAGCATCATGCTAATCCCCAAACCAGATAAAGACACAACAAAGAAAGAAAACTTCAGGCCAATATCGCTGATGAACATAGATGCTAAAATCCTCAACAAAATATTGGCAAACCGCACCCAACAGTACATTAAAAAGATCATACAGCATGACCAAGTGGGATTCATCCCTGGGATGCAAGGATGGTTCAATATTCGCAAATCAGTAAATGTAATACATCACATAAACAAAAGCAAAGGCAAAAATCACATGATCATATCAATAGATGCGGAAAAAGCATTTGATAAGGTACAGCACCCATTTATGATAAAAACACTCAGTAAAGTGGGAATAGAGGGAGCATTCCTGAACATAATACAGGCCATATATGTGAGGCCTATATCCAACATCATACTCAACAGGCAAACTAAAATCTTTTCCACTAAAATCAGGAACAAGAAAAGGATGTCCACTTTCACCACCTCTATTCAATATAGTATTAGAAGTCTTAGCCACAGTGATTAGACAAGAAAAGGAAATAAAAAGCATTCAAATTGGAAAGGAGGAAACAACACTATCATTGTTTGCAGATGGCATGATAGTGTACATAGAAAATCTTATAGACTCAGCCAAAAAGCTGCTCGATCTAATAAATGAATTTGGCCAAACAGCTGGATACAAAGTCAATATCCAGAAATCAAAGGCATTTTTGTATACCAACAATGAAAGAGCAGAAGCAGAAATCAAGAAAAAATCCCATTTGATATAGCAAAAAGAAAATAAAATACCTAGGAATAAACCCAACCAAGGATGTAAAAGACCTGTATGCAGAAAACTACACAACACTGAAGAAAGAAATCAAGGAAGACATAAACAAATGGAAACATACCATGTTCATGGATTGGAAGAATCAACATCATCAAAATGTCCATACTTAAAGCAATTTACAAATTCAATGCAATACCTATTAAATTACCAATGGCATATTTCACAGACATAGAACAAACACTTCAAAAGTTTATATGGAACCATAAACGACCCCAGGTAGCTGCAGCGATTTTGAGAAAGAAGAGCAAAGTAGGAGGGATCACCATACCTGATACCAAACTGTATTACAAAGCCACTGTAACCAAAAAGCCTGGTACTGACATAAAAACAGGCACATGGACCAGTGGAATGGAACAGAGAGCCCAGAAATAAACCCAAGTCTCTACAGTCAATTAATATTTGACAAAGGGGACAGCAACATAAAATGGAATAAAAATAGCCTCTTCAACAAGTGGTGTTGGGAGAACTGGACAGCTACGTGCAAAAAAATGAAACTTTAGCACCAACTTACACCATACACAAAAATAAATTCAAGGTGGATAGAGATTTAAATATAAGCAGTGACACCATTAAAGTCCTAGAGGAGAACATAGGCAGGAAAATTTAAGATATTTCACGCAGCAACATTTTTACTGATATGTCCCCTAAAGCAATGGACATAAAGGGAACAATAAATAAATGGAATCTCATCAAAATAAAAAGCTTCTGCATGGCTAAAGAAAACAGTATTAAAATAAAAAGAGAACCAACTGTACGGGAAAACATTTGCCAATGATACATCAGACAAGGGTTTAATTTCCAAAATATATAAAGAACTTACACGACTCCACTCTTCAAGTAAAGACAAGCAACCCAATTAAAAAATGGGCAAAGGACTTGAACAGACACTTCTCCAAGGAGGGCATGCAGAGGATCCAGAGACACATGAAAAGATGCTCAGTGTCGCTAGCTATCAGAGAGATGGAAATGAAAACCACAATGAGATACCACTTCACACCAATCAGACTGGCCATGATAAACAAAGCAACAAACAACAAGTGTTGGAGAGGTTGTGGAGAAAAGGGGACCCTAGTGCACTGTTGGTGGGATTGCAGACTGGTACAACCACTATGGAAAGCAGTATGGAATTTTCTCAGAAAATTAAAAATGGATCTACCTTTGGACCCAGCAACCCCACTGCTAGGATTATATCCTAAATACCCTGAAACACCAGTCGAAAAGAACCTACGCACCTCTATGTTCATAGCAGCACAATTTACAAGAGCCAAGTGTTGGAAGCAACCTAGGTGCCCATCAGTAAACGAATGGATCAAAAAACTGTGGTACATTTACACAATGGAATTCTATGCAGCAGAAAGAAATAAGGAGCTCCTACCCTTCGCAACAGCAATGGATGGAACTGGAGAGCATCATGCTGAGTGAAATAAGCCAGGCAGTGAAAGAGAAATACCATATGATCTCATTTTTAATAGGTACCTAATCAACAAAACAAACAAACAAGGAAAATATAACCAAAAACACTGAAATTGAGAACAGACTGACAGTCACCAGAGGAGAGAGGGGAGGGGATTTCAGGGGAAAAGGGGAAGGGTTTACAGGAACAAATATAAAGGACACATGGATGAAAACTAGGGGGTTGGAAATGGGAGGGAGGTGGGAAGGACTGGGGCGGAAGGCTGGGTTGGGAGAAAAGACAGGAAAGTGTACAAGAACAACAATTTCAATAAATAAAAAATAATAAAAAAAGATAAAGCCACCAACCAAGTATATAATATCTGCAAAACTGTCCTTCAAAAATAGAGATATTAGGACTTTCTTACATAAACAAAAATTTTGGGAATTCATTAGACCTGCCATACAAGAATGCTAAAAGGATTTCTTCAAGTTGAAAAGAAAGGCATATAATCATTAACATGAGGGTATATGAAAATGCAGTGTTCCAGAAAAAATAGACAAATACAGAAACCTGCATTATAATTTTGTAAACTGTATTCTAGTAACCTGTATTACAATTTTGGTGCTTAAGTTCACGTTTAATTATTGCATAGAATTTAAAACACAAAAATATAAAAGTAAATCTATGTTAATTGGTTATATAGGTTATACAATATGTATTGATGTTAGTTTGTGACAATAAGTGGGTTGGTAGAGTTCTAAAGTAATAGAGCTTTGTTATATGAAAGAATTTTAGGGTATTTTAATTTCTTAAAATTATATTTTGTTGATTATGCTGTTATAGTTCCTGATGTTTCCCCTTTTACCTCCCTCCAAATAGCACCCTATACTCCTTCAAGCAATCCCCCCACCGTGTTCATGTCTGGGGGTCATGTGTATAAATTTTTTGGCTACTCTGTTTCCTATACTGTATACTTCACATCCCCATGGCTGTTCTGTAACTACTTATTTGTATTTCTTAATCGCCTCACCTCTTCACCCATTCTTCTCTCCTCTCTCATTTGGAACCTTCCGGTAACTACCTTCTTTTCTCTTGCTTTTAAGAGTCCCTCTTTATCTTTAATCTTTGGCCTTTTAATTATGATATATCTTAGAATGTGCCTCTTTGCATCCATCATAATTGGATCTTCGTGCTTCCTCGACTGGCACATCTATTTCCTTCACCAAATTAGGGAAGTTTTTGTTTCACTATTTTTTCAAATAGATTTACAATTTCTCATGCTTTGAATTCTCCTTCTGGTACCCCATATGAAGCAAATTTTGGACCTCTTAAAGTTGTTCCAAAGCCTGTTTATAGTTTCCTATAAATTTTTTGGATTCTTTTTTCTTCTCATTGTTCTACATGGTTGTTTTTTGCTTCCTTGTGTTCCAGAACATTAATTTGATTCTCGGCTTCATATACTCTACTATTGTTCCCCTGTAAATTGTTCTTTATTTCAATAATGTTATCCTTCAATTCTGACTGGGTCTTTATTATGCTGCTGAGGTCCTCACTAACTTCCTTGAGCATTCTTATAACCAGTGTTTTGAACTCTGCATTTGATAGATTTCTTATCTCCATTTTTCTTAGGTCTTTTTCTGGACTTTTGATCTGTTCTTTCATTTTGACCATGTTTCTTTGTCTCCTCGTTTTTGCAGCCCCTCTGTGTTTGATTGTATGTATTAGGTAGAGCTGCTTTGACTGTGTCTTTGTAGCGTGGCCTAATATAGTAGGTGTCCTGTAGGGTTCAGTGGCACATCCGCCCCTATCACTCAAGCTGGGTATTTGAGGTGCACCTTCCATGTGGGCTGAGTACACTCTCCTCTTTGTTATTGTTGGCAGATCACAATGGGAGTGATTTCCTCAGGCAAGTCAGCTGTGAACACTGGCTGCGACCACTTGCCACCAACCCCACATGGAGGATCAGCTGTGTAGGGGTAGGGCAGTATTGCTTTGATGTGGTCTGTAGCTGTCCACTAGGTGTGTTGGCCCTGGGGTTTCCTGGGTGGAGAAGGCCAAGGTCACCCTGAACTGTGTTTCACTGGGATTATCAGGCCTGAGCTATTAACCAATCTGAAATGGCTGCTACTTTTGCTGTTTGTGGAGGTTCCCAGGTGAAGTGAAGCTGTGACTCTATTTCTCTTTCACCATCTGGCTTATGTCACTTAGCATAATGCTTTCTAGTTCCATCCCTGTTGTTCCAAAGGGTGGGAGCTCCTTCCTTTCCTCCTACATAGTATTCCACCGTGTTACATGTACCGTAGGTTTTTGATTCAGTCATTTACTGGTGGGCATTAGGTTGCTTCCAGCAGTTGGCTATTGTAAAGTGTGCTGCTATGAACATTGGGGTGAACAGGTTCTTTTTAATTGGTGTTTCAGAGTTCTGAGGGTATAACACTAGCAGTGGAATTTCTGGGTCAAAAGGCACTTCCATTTTTAGTTTTTTGAGGAAATTCCATACTGTTTTCCACAATGGCTGCACCAGTCTGCATTTCCACCAACACTGTATTAGGGTTCACTTTTCTCTACAACCTTGCCAGGATTTGTTGCTTGTTGATTTGGTTATGATGGCCATCTGACCTGTGTGAAGTGGTATCTCATTGTGGTTTTAATTTACATCTCTGATGGCTAGTGACATTGAGCATCTTTTCGTATGTCTCTGGGTCCAGTTATGTCCTCTTTGGAGAAGTGTCTGTTCAGGTCCTTTGTCCATTTTTTAATTTTGTTTTTTTGTCTCTCTGGCGTGGAGTCATGTGAGTTCTTTATATATTTCGGAGATTAAACCCTTGTCCAGCATATCATTTTCAAATATATATTCCCATGTGGTTGGTTTCCTTCTCATTTTGCTGATGTTTCTTAAGCCATGCAGAAGCTTTTTGTTTTGAAGGAGTCCCATTTGTTTATTCCTTCCTTAATGTCCCTTGCTCTGGGGGACATATTGGTGAAAACATTGCTACATAGAATAACTGACATTTTGTTGCCTATGTTCCCCTCAAGGACTTTTATGGTGTCATGACTTATACTGAAATCTTTTATCCACCTTGAATTTATTATTGTGTATGGTGTAATTTGGTGCTCCAGTTTCATTTTTTTTGCATGTACAGTCCAGCTCTCCCAACAACCATTTATTGAAGAAGCTATTTTTGCTCCACTTTATACTGCTGTCCCCTTTGTCAAATATTAATTGACCATAAAGAGTTGGTTTATTTCGGGGCTCTCTATTATGTTCCATTGGTCCATGTGTCTGTTTTATGCCAGTACCAGGCTGTTTTGTTTATAGTGGCCTTATAGTACAGTTTGATATCAGGTATTGTGATCTTTCCTACTTTGCTCTTCTTTCTCAAAATTTCTGCAGCTATTTAGGGTTGTTTATGGTTCGGTATAAATTTTTGAAGTGTTTGTTCTATATCTGTGAAATATACCATTGGTATTTTAATAGGTATTGCATTGAATGTATAAATTGCTTTGGGTAATATGAACATTTTGATGATGTTAATTCTTTCAATCCATGAAAATGGTATATGTTTCAATTTGTGTCTTTGTTAATTTCTTTCTTCAAGGTTGTATTGTTTTCTGAGTACAGGTCTTTAACCTCCTTGGTTAGGTTTATTCCTAGGTATTTTATTTTCCTTGTTGCTATATCAAATGGGATTTTTTTCCTGATTTCTGTTTCTGATGTTTCATTGTTTGTATATAAAAGTGTATTTAATTTCTGAATATTGACTTTGTATCTCACTGCTTTGCCAAATTCATTTATTAGGTTGAGCAGTTTTTTGGTGGAGGCTATAGGATTTTTTATGTGCACTATCATGCCATCTGCAAACAATGACAGGTTTTTCTCCTCTTTTACAATTTGGATGTCCTTTATTTCTTTTTTTTGTCTCATTGCTGTGTCTAGGACTTCCAATAATATGTTGAATAGAAGTGGTGAAAGTGGACAGCCTTGTCTTGTTCCGGATCTTAGTGGTAAAGTTTTTAGTTTTTGTCCATTGAGTATGATGTTGGCTGTAGGTCTCTAGTATATGGCCTTTATTATGTTGAGGAATGCTCCCTCTATTCCCACTTTGCTGAGTGTTTTTGTCATAAATGGGTGCTGTACCTTATCAAATGCTTTTTTCTGCATCTATTGATATGATCATGTGATTTTTATCTTTGCTTTTTTATGTGTGATGTGTTACATTTATTCATTTGTGAATATTGTACCATCCTTGCATCTCTAGGATAAATCCCACTTGGTCATGGTGTATGATCTTTTTAATATATTGTTGGATGTGGTTTGCTAATATTTTGTTGAGGATTTTAGCATCTATGTTCATCAGCAATATTGGCCTGAAGTTTTCTTTCTTTGTTGTGTCTTTATCTGGTTTTGGGATTTGGATAATGCTGGCTTTATAAAAAGAGTTTGGGAGTCTTTAATGTTCTTGAAGTTTTTGGAATATTCTGTGAAGGATAGGGGTTAGCTCCTTCTTAAATGCTTTGCAGATTTGTCCTGTGAAACTGTCTGGTCCACGGTTTTTGTGTGTTGAGAGTTTTTTGATTACTGCTTCAATTTTGTCAGTTGTTATTGGTCTGTTCAGGCTTTCTACTTCTTCTTCATTGAGTTGGAAGATTATATTTTCTAGAAATTTGCCCATTTCATCAAGGTTTTCAAATATCTTGGTATATAGTTCTTCATAGTAATTTCTTACAATCCTTTGTATTTCTGTGGTATCAGTTGTTATCTCTCCTCTTTCATTTCTGGTTGTGTTTATTTGGGTGTTCTCTCTTATTTTTTCTTGATTAGTCTGCTTAAAGGCCTGTCGATTTTCTTTATCTTTTCAAAGGACTAGTTCCTGTATTTATTGATCCTAAAATTGTACTTTTCATCTCTATGTCATTTAATTCTGCTCTGATCTTGTTTATTTCCTTCCTTCTACTTGCTCTGGGCTTTTTTTTTTGTTTGTTTGTTTTTCCTCCATTCTTGTAGATATAGTGTTAGGTTGTTTATTTGAAATGTTTCTATCTTTTTTTGGTAGGCCTGTATCGCTATGAACTTCCCTCTGAGGACTGCCTTTCCTGTGTCCCATAAGTTTTGGATTATTGTAAGTTTATTTTCATTTATTTCCAGAAACTTTTTTATTTCTTCCTTGGTCTCATTCTTGACCTATTCATTGTTTAATAGCATGCTATTCAATCTGCATGAGTTTGAGTTTTTTAAATTTTTTTCCTTGAGGTTTGTTCCTAGTTTCAGTCCCTTGTGGCATAGATAATGCTTGATATGATTTCAGTTTTGTTGAATTTGTTGAGGCTTCTTTTGTGTGGTCTGTCTTTGAAAATGTTTCATGTACATTTGAAAAGGATGTTTATTTTTCTTCTTTGGGATGAATGGCTCTATATATATCAGTTAAATTCATTTCATCTAGGACATTGTTCAATGCCACAATATCTTTGTTGATATTTTGTTTGGAAGATCTGTCCATTTTTGACAGTGGGGTGTTAAAATCACCTACTACAATTGCATTGCTGTCAATATCTTTCTTGAAGTTCTCCAAGATTTTCCTTATGTATTTGTGTGCTCCCATGCATATATGTTTATAATGTTTCTGTCTTCCTGATGGTTTCTTCCCTGAGTATTATGAAGTGTCCTTCTGGGTCTCTTTTTAGAGCCCTTGTTTTGCAGTAGATTTTGTCTGATATGTGTATTGTTACCTTGGCTATTTTTTCTTGCCCATTTGCTTGGAATATTTGTTTCCAGTCCTTCACTTTCAGTCTGTGTAGGTCTTTTGTTCTGAGCTGGGTCCCTTGTAAGTAGCATATATGTGGGTCATGCTTTTATCCATTGATCTATGTCTTTTCATCGGAGCATTCAATCCATTTACATTTAAGTTATTATTGATAGGTACTTATTCATTGCCATTTTTTGTACCTCTGTTCCTCTCTCTTTCACTCTTTTCCTTCCTTTTCTTAAAGCAGCCCCTTTAGCATCTCTTGTAGCACTGGTTTGCAGAGGTGTATTCTTTTAGACTTCTTTTGTTGGGGAAGCTCCTTATTTGGCCTTCCATTTTAATTGAGAGTCTTTCTGGGTAGAGTAATCTTGTTTGAAGTCCTCTGGTTTTCATTACTTGGAATATTTCTTGCCATTCCCTTCTTTGGACTGTTTCTGGTGAGAAGTCAGCTGGCAGCGTTATTGGGGCTCATTGTATGTTACTTGCTCTTTCTCCCTTGCTGCCTTTAAGATTCTTTCTTTGTCTTGGAATTTTGCCATTTTAATTATGATGTGTCTTGAAGTGGGCCTGTTTGGGTTCCTCTTGATTGGGACTCTCTTTGTTTCCTGGATTTGCGTGACTTTTTCTCTTATTAAATTAGGGAAATATTCCATCATTACTTTTTCAAACTGGTTTTCTATCCCTTGCTATTCTTCATCTCCTTGCATTCCTGTTATATGGATATTGTTATGTTTCATGTTTTCCTCAAGCTCCCTTACCACCTCTTTGTTCTTTCTGAGCTCTCTTTTCCTTTTCTTGTTCTATTTGGGTATTTCTTTCTACCTTGCCCTCCAACTCTCTGATTCAACCCTCTGCTTTATCCAGCTTCCTTGTCATGTTTTCTAATGAGGTTTTAATTTCCGGGATCTTATTTTTCCCTTCTTCCTGTTTTCTGTTAATAGTTTCTATTTCCTTTTTCATGCTGATATAATTCTCACTCAGTTCTTTTTTGTTGTCTGTGAGTTCCTTGAGCATCTTCATAACCATTATTTTGAATTCTATATGTGATAGTTTGCTTACCTCCATTTCATTTATCTCTTTTAGTGCGGAGTCTTCCATATCTTTTGATTGCATGTTTTTTTTTTGTCTCCCCATTTTAGGTGACTCTTTTTGGTTTTTTTTCTGTGCTTTGTGATGTTTCACTTTGCTAACTGTCTTTGTAGGGTGAACTTCTATGGTAGGATTTCTATTGGATTCAGTGGTGTGGTTGCTTTGATCTCCTTGTCTGGACATTCTAGGTTTGCCCTTTCTTCTGTTTGTGTGGGTTCTCTTGTACTTGGGTTTTCACTTTTTGGTGGTTCCTTTGTTGGTGGTTTTTCTCTTCCTCCAGCAGGTATACTGATGTTTGTAGCTCCCACCTCTTCCTTTATGTGATCAGTGGCTGGGGGTAGGCAAAATGGACTAAGGCAGTGGTGGATTTAACATAGCAGGAAGTAGAGAAGAGAGAGAAGATTCTTTGGATAAGTATAGTGTTTACTGTGATATTTCACTGAACTAGCCACTTTTCATAAAAGGTGAAGAGAGATAAGACTCTTGTTAGAGGGGAGGACATTTGTGAGCTGAATCCAGAAAACAGAGCACTTGTGCAATGTTAGATGATGAGATATATTGAGATTAATGGATGGAAAGTAGGCATAGTGTGAGAGAGAATAGAGTTAGGCACAACCATAATAATGCTCAGGATTAAAGTGTAGTGGGCTAAGATCATGGAGGGTTGCTGTGTATGATGTACAATTGTATGGAACAACAATTATTTACTGTAGTGCTAGGACAAAAATAATATGACAAGAAATATATGATTTGGTTAATCAGAATAGAAAGTATCAGATCAGGAGTTCTGTGTTATTGGAACACAGGCAAAGTAAAAGAAGGAAAAATAAAATACCATAAAGAGAGAATAAGGAAGACCAGACAAACAATGCAATTAAACAGAGAAATAAAATGAGGAAAACTAATCATAAGGAAGAGAAATAAAAAAATAGTAATAAAATAAAGGTGGTAAAAATAATGAAAAAATAATAATAATACACATACACAGTAAAATGCCAGCTATGTGGGATAGCAAAGTGACATTTGTCTCAGCTTCTCAGTGGGGATTAGCTTTGTGCCCCCCCTCTTTCTATGTGTCTCTGGATCCTTTGTAACTCGTGCCTTACTCTCTTACTTGGGGGTAGAAAAAAAAAGAGAGGATCCAAAAAGAAAAAAATAAAACAATATTCCTCCTGCTGACTTTAAACCTGTTCATCGAGTTCTGCTTGTGTTCCTAGATGCCATAGGAAGAGGGGGGCTGGGCTTCACTTTTCTCCTTTAGAATGGGTTTGAGAGGGTGGGGACTAGGTCTGGGCTGCAATATTCAGTTTTCTGGCCTCTGGCCCAGTTCTTCCATGAGCTGCCAGGCTCAAATAAGCCACTTAGCTGCATACAGCATAAGACAAACTGGGCGGTGCAGTTTCACACCTGGCCACTCAGTCTCTGGATGTGGGCAGCTGAAATCACCTTTGGGGTGAGCCAGCTGCTGCTGGAGAGTTCCTGCCATTTTTAACAAGCACATGACTTTTCACACAGCCCAACTTTCCAACTAGTTCGGAGACTATCCGAGTCAGTGTCTGACATGGCCCAACTCCTCCCTTCTCAGGTGCCGCCTGGCACCTCAATTTCTCTGGTGCCAGCGTCCACAGTCCCAGCAGATGTGTACCGCCTCTGTGAGTCTCCCATTTCATCTTTATTCCCCCTAGTGACTTCTAGCATCCAAGTCCTTCCTGGTGCCAGGCTGCCCTTTTTGCTCTGGTGGGGGGGAGGTGGTGATCTAACTCTTCTTTCTATATCCTGTGGCAGGCACTGGGCTGTGGGCCACAGCAGCCCTGGTCCCACATAGATCCCAGGGACCTTACCACCCCAGTGCAATCTCCTCACTATCTGTTTTTCAATGTCCTCTCCAATTTTTGGCCTCCAGACTTCATATAAGTTGGGATTCCATTGGCTGCTCACTCTTTTCCTCAGCTAGTTGTCTAGTTGTTCCATCTGGCTCCACTCCCACCTACCTCGCCACCATCTTCTCTAACATCCCTGCCACTTTTTTTAAAAGTGAAAAAGAGGTAAGACTCTTATTAGAGGAAAGAAGGAATATAAGCTGATTCCAGAAAACAGCACTTGCGGGCAGTTAGATGGTTAGATATAGTGAGAGTAAAAGAAAGAAAGTAGGTGTAGTATGTGCGAGAATAGAGTTAACCACAACAGTAATAAAGCTCAGGAATATAGTGTAATGGTGTAGGACCAGGGAGGGTTGGTTTGTAGTATTTACAATAATATGAAGCATCAACTTTTTACTATAATACTGGGTCAACTATAATATGACAGGAAAATATGATGCGAATAAAAAGAATAGAAAGGAAAAGACCAAGAGTAGTGTGTTATTGAAATATGAGTGAAGTAAAAGAAGAAAAATTAAAATTCAATATGAAAGAGAGAACAAGGAAAATCAATCAAACAATGCAATTAAACAAAAAAACAGAATGTGTGGGTGCTTTGGCCTTCACTTCCTTGCACAACCAAAAGGAGGATAATGACCAATTTGAAATCAATAAACAACCAAAAGAACCAGAAAGTCAAACTGCATGGAACTACGACAACAAAGGAATCAAAGAAAAAATCAACCAGAACAACCAGACCAGTAAGGCAGGGGGTTGCATGGGCCGACTCAGAAAAACCTCAACGCAGCGGACCTTGGGGGCAGGGCTGGCTGCCGAGCTCAGTGGGCTTCACAGGAGGGGCTGACTTAAGGTGTCTCAGATGTGGCTGTGGGTGAAGGCTGGGGTTGTCATGGTAGGAGAAGCTCCCAGTCCAAGAGTCTGTTGAAAAGTATGCTAGAGGCGAGAAGGTGAGCAGCACTTTACCTCTCTGGTCCCTTTCCCACAGGCAGTGTTGCAGCACAGCAAATAGGGTTGCCCTGCCTGGGTGAATACCTAAGGGCCAGTGCCCTTACAACCTATCAGCTGCACCAAGACAAAGAAATATGGCCCAAATGAAAGAACAGAGTAAAGCCTCAGAAAGAGAGGTAAGCGAGGAGGAGATTGCCAACCTATCTGATGGAGAATTTAAAGCCCTGGTAATCAAAATGCTCACAGATCTGATTGAGCGTGGTCAAAAAATGAAGAAAACAAATGAGGGATACCCAAAGTGAAATAAAGCAGAATGTTCAGGGAACCAACAGTGACAGGCGGGAAACCAGGACTCAACGCAACCATTTGGAACAAAAGGAAAGAATAAACAGCCAGATCAAAATGAAGAAACAAGAATTTGAAAAAATGAAGAGACTTACAAACCTCTGGGACAACCTGAAACATTCCAATACCTGAATTACAGGGGTGCCAGAAGGAGAAGAACAACAGCAAGAAATTGAAAACTTATTTGAACAAATAATTAAGGAAAACTTCCCTAATCTGATGAAGGAAATAGACTTCCGGGAAGTCCAGGAAGCCCAGAGTCCCAAAGAAGTTGGGCCCAAAGAAAAACATACCAAGGCACATCATTAAGTTACCCAAGATTAAAGACAATGAGAGAATCTTAAAAGTAGCAGGAGCTAAGGAAGAGTTACCTGTAAATGAGTTTCCATTAGACTGTCACCTAAATTTCTGAAAAGAAACCTTGCAGGCAAGAAGGGGCTGGAAAGAAATATTCCAAGTCATGAAAGTCAAGGACCTACATCCAAAGATTACTCTATCCAGCAAAGCTTTCATTTAGAATGGAAGGGCAGATAAACTGCTTCTCAGATAAGGTCAAGTTAAAGGAGTTCATCATCACCAAGCCATCATTATATGAAATGTTAAAGGGACTTATCTAAGAAAAAGAAGATAAAAAATATGAACAGTAAAATGACAATAAACTCAAAACTATCAACAAATGAACCTAAAAGAAAAGAAAAACAACGGAAACAAAAACTAAGCAAACAACCAGTAACAGGAACAGAATCAGACAAATGGTCATCATATGGAGGGATTTCGGTGGGGAATGGGAAGGGAGGAATGAGGGGAAAAGATACATGGAAGAAGAAGCATGGTTAGTAGGCATAAGGGGAGAGATAAAAATGGTATGGAAACAGAGGTCTCAAAGAAGTTATATGTACAACTCATGGACATGAACTAAGGCGGGGGAATACTGGAGGGTTGGGGGTATAGGGTGGAGGGGATAGAGGAGGAAAAATTGGTAAAACTAATAGCATAATCAATAAAAATATTTTAAAAATCAAACAAAAAACAACTAAACAAAGAATAGAAATAAAAAATAACAATAAAAGAAAAATAATGAGAAGGAAATATTAATAAAATAAATAATAAAATGCAAGGTCTATAGGATAGAAAAGTGAATTTGTCTCAGTTTCTCAGTTTTTGGAGCTACCCTTGTGATTCCTCTCTGGATCTCTTTTTGGTGCTTTCACAGCTCCAGGTATTATTGTCTCAGACTTGGGACAAAAAAGGGGGAAAAAAAAGCTACCTGCTGACTTTAAGCCTGCTGAGCATGCTGCAGGCAGAGGGGGTCTGGGCTTCACTTTTTCCTTTCCCATTGTTTTTTGGAGGATGAGGCCTAGGTCTGGGCTGCAGTATTCACAGGTGCCTGCCTATCTTCCAGCCTAGGTCTTCAGAGCACAGTCAGGCCCCCAATGTCCATTTGCACCAGGCAGGTGCCTTTAATCCACCACATTATGCCGCCCTTGAGGTGCCCTGATTAGGAGCAACTTGCACTCCACCTCCTCCCTCTTTGCTGTCCTGGGTGCTGTGCACTCTCAAAGTCCCTTCAAGGCAATATAGTTCCCCTAGTATATTAAGTCTCTCTGAGGACTGCACCCCCTGTGCCCCTACTGCCCCACTTTGATCAGTCCATGAGGTGCCCTGATTTGGAGCTAATTGCTCCCCTCCTCCTCCTTCATTGGCCCAGCTGCTGCAAGAGTTCCTTCAACAGCCACTGTGAGCCTGTTTTTTTAGTATATTCCTCTTGTTTGCACCTGCCATTCTAAACAAGCACCTGGCTTTTCACACAGCCCAACTCTCTGACCAGTCCAGAGACTATCCGGGTCAGGGTCCGTCACAGCCCAACTCTTCTCCCTTCTCCAGGTGTCACCTGGCTCTCCAATTTCTCTGGTAATGTCCTACCTGGCAGCCATAGTCCCAAGTGGGGCAACACCACCTCTGTATGTCTCCCACTTTGTCTTTATTCCCCCCAGCAGCTTCAAGCATACAGGTCTCTCCTGGTGTGGGGCTGCCTTCCCTGCTCTGGTAGGGGAGGGAGCTGTGGAGTTACAATTGCTGATCTGGCTCTCCTCCAAAGCTCCTGTGGCAGCCATTGATTCTGGCACCAGGCACCAGGACTGGCACCGCAGCAGCCTTGGTCCCTGCACAGGTCCCAGGGACCTTACCATCCTAACGCAGTCTCCTTACCATCTGTTTTTCAATGTCCTCTATGATTTTGGCTTCTTAACTTCATATAAGCTGGGATTCCATTGGCTGTTCACTCTGCTCTTCAGAAGAACAGCTAGGTGTCCCAGTTGGGTACACAGCAAGTGGGTTTCAGTTCCCATCTACCTTGCCGCCATCTTCCAGACCTAAAAATTTTCTATTATTTTAACCAATTGACATTAAGTAAAGTATTCATGCAAGACTGATACATAAAGAGGAAAGTAAATATCACCCCAGTTACTATAATCTCTGTTCATATTTTTTAAAAATACTTTCATATTTCTTTTCCATTATAAATTCATAATAGGTTTATTTTATGTAAATGAGTACTTATGCTTTTTTAACCTGCTTTTATTACCCCAAAATAAGCCATCACAATATTATAGGTGCCATTATCATTTTTAGTGTTTATATATGTAGTATAAATTTATTTAAACATTTAAAGTTCAGAGAGTATGTTTCTATAGTTTAATCTTAAAATCCTGCATGTGGTGATAATACTGGGTCAAAGGAAATACATACGGTCATGTGTTGCTTAATACAATATTCTTTCTCAGAAATACATTGGTGATTTCATTGTGTGAACATCATAAGATGTGCTTATACAAACCTAGATGGTATAGTCTACTACACATCTAGGCTATATGGTATAGCCTGCTACTTCTAGGCTATAACATATTACTGTATTGAATACTTTAGGCAAGTGTAACACAATGGTAAGTATTTGTGTATCTAACATATCTAAACAAAAAAAGGTACAGTAATAATGTATAAAATATTTAAAAATGATATACCTGCACAGGACACTGACCAAGAATGGAGATTTCAGGTCTGGAAGTTGCTCTGGGTGAGTCACTAAGTGAGTGGTGAGTGGATGTGAAGGCCTAGGACATACTGTACACTGTGATAGACTTTATAAACACTGTAATCTTAGGCTGCACTAAATTTATAAAATATTTCTTCAATAATAAACAAAGTTTAATAAATTAAACTTTGCTTACTATGACATTTTTACTTTTCATAAACTAAAAAATTTTAAAACTTTTTGTCTCTTGTATTAACCTTTAGCTTAAATGCAAACATATTGTACAGCTGCACAAAATATTTTCTTTGTTTATATCCTTATTCTACAAGCTTTTTTCTATTTTTTATTCTATTATTATTATATTTTACTTTTTAAACTACTCTGTTTAAAACTAATAGACACAAAGTAGCCTATACCTACACAGGCTCAGGTAGGCCAGACATTCCCCCCTTACATGAATATCTGTTGGTATTGGGGTTCCATATTTTCATACATTTTAAGGAATTTGTTGAGGCCTGGAAAAGCATCTGCTAAACCATTCACAGAATTCTCTTGAGGGTTCTTTTTTTTTTTTTCTTCTGCAGTTTCCTTTTCTTTTGCCTCTCCTTCAGCTGTATTGTTCTATTCCAGTTCCAGCAACTCCTCAATAGTCAACTCCTTAAGAACATGCACTGGGAGCTCCTCAATGTCATCCTTATCTACATACAGCTTAAAGTTTGCCATATTAACCAAAACGTTGTTGATTTTGGAGTCTTTGTACTACAACCTTATAATGGCTGTGACATCACTGGGCGATAGGGATTTTTCAGCTCTGTCACTATCTCATGGGATCTTCATTGTATATGGGGTCTGTTGACTAAAAAATCATTATGTGGCACATGACTATATTTAAAATTTTAAATACATATTTTCATATTGTATTGCATATAGTTTCAAAGTGATGATTTTTTTTGTTAGAGAACTCTTTTTGTGGAAAAATGCTTTTTGGAAAATTGTGTTAATTTGTTTCAGATATCTAAAAATACTATGCATTTATATTTTTCATCATTTTAGCTTCTGCCTGTGATGACAGAGCAGCTACAGTGGATGCCATTTGTGAATTCCAAACTTCATGAGCCATTTTTAAAATTTATATATTGGTCTCTACGGCAACTAGAAGCTGGAACACTGGTAATTTATTAATAGGAGTCTCTTCAACTACTACTTTTTGGTATTATTTCTTGTGATTTTTCTTCTTCACTTTTTTTTTGCCTGTATTATGTTTGTATATCAGGACTTCTTGCTTCCCTTGCTTCATTTACTACTTTTTCTTCTTCCTCTTTTCATATATTTTATTTCTCAATGCCATAGATGTGATTCAGTATGAAATGTTGTGTTTTCAGTTTCAGAATTGTATAAGTAAGGAGTTGTTAAAACCAACTGTCATCCCCCCATTATTTAATTCACAATTTTTTATATTTTACAGATGGTAATGAAAGTTAATGATTTCTTGTGCTTATGCAAGTAAATACACACTAGCTAAATAGGATGATGAATATTAGGATAACCTAATCAAAGAAAAATTGTCCCAGCATCTTATAAAATGAATAGTATGTTATCTATTCATTTAAGGGTCATTTAGTTCAAAGGATTGTGTATTGCATACATATATAATCATTTGTATGAATTGTTCATTTCCCCCTAGTTACTATTGATAAATGCTGTTACAACTTTCATTTGGTTAAAAAAGAGATCGAATTTGTGCTCAGGCAGTTTGGTCTTGGTCCTGTGGAATTGAAGAGACACACAGCTGACCACTCATTGCAGTCCTGATGTTTAAGTAGCATAAACCATCACTGTTGAGTAGTGTGATGTTTAAATATGGGATTAAGGTTAAGGAAAAATATCTTTTCTGAGGTTATATGCTAAATATTGTGCTTCCATGCCATACGTGAGTAAATACATGAGTATTTATGCCAGTGTGTGCACACATGCCCACACAACGGAATATGATTTTAATTTATTGGTCTTAACTGTGTTTCACCAAACAAAGTTATATAAATTATCAGATCTGTTAATACTACTGTCTTATTTCTACAATGTTTTTATTGTTATTTGAACAACAGTTTATGAAAACAGGTAGCTGAATGCTTGCTTTTAGTAACAAAAAGGTTCGACTTAGACAGTTGAATGAAACTTTCTCTTCCTTACATATCTTTTCTTCATTTTCCTTCAGATAATTTGTAGTTTACTTTTATTGTCACACTTACTATATATTCAGCATCCTACTCTGTGTGCTATTATAGACAGTACTGTGAGCCTACATCTACTTTTCTAGTGAAAAGTGGTGTTCTTGCCACTCTGACATTTATTTATTCAATATTTATTGATGAGTTTTTAATATTTAATTTTAACAATCATCTAATTGCATTTACTTTTTAAAAAATTTATCTTTTTATTGAAGATAATTGTAGATTCCACTTGTAGTTATAAGAAATAATAGATCACTTGTAACCTTTACCTCATTTCTCACAATGGCAGGACTAGTACAATATCACAACCATGATTATTACCATTGATACAGTCAAGTTAATAGAACAGTTCCATCTCCATAAAGATTCTTCATTTAAAAAAAGTACATATATACACTTCATTTGTAAGAGCAGGTTTAGGGTCACAGCAGAATTGAGCTCAGATATTTCTCATATATCCCTGCCCCTATACATACACAGCTTTGACCACTAAAAACATCCTGCACCAAAGTGGGACATTTGTTATAATCTATGAATCTACCTCGACACATCATTATTGCCCAAACTCCATAGTTTACATTAGGGTTCACTCTTGGTGTTTTATACTCTACAGTTTTTGACAAGTATGTAATGGCATGCAATCACCACTTTTCTGTTATACAGAATAATTTGATACTAAAAATAATTTGCTCTAAAAATTCTCTGTGCTCTGCCTATTCTCTATTCTTGCCTCCCTCACTTCTAACTCTTGGACACCACTAATCCTTTGACTGTCTTCATAGCTTTTCCTTTTACAGTATGTCATATAGTTGGAATCATATACATATACAGCCTTTTCAAATTGGCTTCTTTTATTTAACAATATGCATTTAGAATTCCTTCATGTCTTTTTATGGCTTGATAGCTCATTTCTTTTCAGATCTGAATATTTCATTTCTCTATGTACCACAGTTTATCCATTCACTAAAGGCCACCTTGATTACTTCCAAGTTTTGGCAAGAATGAATAAAGATGCTATAAACAACTCTGTGCAGGTTTTCGTATAGATATATTTTCAATTCCTTTGGGCAAATACCAAGGACACATTGTTGGATAGTACGGTAAGATTATTAGTTTTTTTAAGAAATTCACACTGCCTTCTAAAGTGGCCATACCATTTTGCATTTCTAACAGAAATGACAGAGATTCTCTTGCTTTACATCCTCATCAATCTTTGGTCTTGTCAGATTTTGGGGTTTTAGCCATTCTATTGACATGTAGTGGTATCTCCTTGTCATTTAAATATACAATATTCTTTTTTAACTTACTTTTAAGAATATTTTATTGGGTATACTATTGCAGTTGTCCCAAATTTTTTCTCCCCTTTATCCCCCACTACTCTGCCCTCCTCCCACGAGCAACCCCCCCCTCTTAGTTCATGCCCATGGGTCATACATATAAGTTCTTAACCTCCCCCTGTCTATTTTGTATCTACCATTTATGCTTCTTATTCCCTGTACCTTTTCCCCCATTCTCCCCCTCTCCCTCACTGTTGATAACTTCCATGTGATCTCCATTTTTGTGATTCTGCCCCTGTTCTAGTTGTTTGCTTAGTTTGTTTTTGTTTTTGCTTTAGGTATAGTTGTTAATAATTATGAGTTTGCTGTCATTTTACTGTACATGTTTTTTATCTTCCTTTGCTTAGATAAGTCCCTTTAACATTTTATAGAATAAGGGCTTGGTGATGATGAACTCCTTGAACTTGACCTTATCTGAGAAGGACTTTATCTGCCCTTCCATTCTAAATGAAAACTTTGCCCGATAGAGCAGTCCTGGATGTAGGTCCTTGACTTTCATGACTTGTAATACTTCTTTCCAGCCTCTTCTTCCCTGTGAGGACTCTTTTGAGAAATCAGCTGACAGTCTGATGGGAACTCCTTTGTAGGTGACTGTGCCCTTATCCCTTGATGCTTCTAGAATTCTCTCCTTCATTTTAATCTTGGCTAATGTGATTATGATGTGCCTTGGTATGTTCCTCCTTGGGTCCACCTTCTTTGGGACTCTCTGAGCTTCCTGGACTTCCTGGAAGTCTATTTCCTTTGCCAGATTGGGGAAGTCCTCCTCTATTATTTGTTCAAATAAGTTTTCCACTTGTTGCTCTTCCTCTTCCCCTTCTTGTACCCCTATAATTCAGATGTTGGAACATTTAAAGATGTCCTGGAGGTTCCTAAGCCTCTGCTCAGTTTTTTGAATTCTTGTTTGTTCCTTCTTTTCTGTTTGGTTGTTTCTTCCTTCCTTGTGGTCCACTGCATTGATTTGAGTCCCAGTTTCCTTCCCATCACTATTGGTTCCCTTTATTTCACTTAGCTAAGCCTTCATATTTTTCATCTAATTTGTGACAAAAATCAACCAATTCTGTGAGCATCCTGATCACCAGTGCTTTGAACTGTGCATCTGATAGGTTGGCTATCTGTTCATTGCCTAATTGTATTTTTTCTGGAGCTTTGATCTGTTGTTTCATATGGGTCATTTTTTTCTGTGTTGATGTGCCTGTTATGTAGTGAGGGACAGAGCCTTAGGTGTTCACCAGGGCGGGGCAACCCAGTAGCTGGGGTGTGACACAGTATGTGGGGGAGTGGTCCGAGAGGGAACAATGGCGTTTGCTCTGTTCTCTGCTGGATTTCGGTCACTTCAGCCACTTCCCCCAAGCACACTGGGCCCTTCTGGTGCTGATTCCTGGGTGGGTGGCTTTGGGTACATTCTAGGACCCTGTGGGTCTCTCCAATGAACTATCCTGTGAGGCTGGGAGTTTCTTCCACTGCCTCAACCCCCACTGGTGTTTTCAGTTGTTGTTTTGAGGCTTTATTTTCCCTGCAATGGAACCCTGGGTTTTGTGATGTGTCTCACTCCCTAGTTTAACCTGGTTTATCTGCTCATGACAGAGGTATCGCCCTGTCTGCCAGCTGCCCAGCTGCCTTGCATGCCTGAGTCCGCCAGCTGCTGCTTTGCTGCAAGCCCTCTCTGCTTGGCCACCGGACTCTGCCCCTCCTACTGGTCTGGATGAATGTTTCCTCTTTAACTCCTTGGTTGTTGGACTTCCATACAGTTGAATTTTCTGTCAGCACTGGTTTTTTTTGTTTCTAAATTGTTGTTGTCCTTATTTTAGTTGTGCCAGGAGGTACAGTGTGTCTACCTACGCCTCCATCTGGCTGGAAGTCCCCTCTTGGCATATAGTTCTTCATAGTGATTTCTTACAATCTTTTGTATTTCTGTGATATCAGTTGTAATCTCTCCTTTTTAATTGCTGATTGTGTGTATTTGGGGCCTCTCTCTTTTTTTCTTGATGAGCCTGCTTAAAGGCTTGTTAATTTTGTTTATCTTTTCAAAGAACCAGCTTCTGTATTCATCGGTCCTTAGAATTGTGCTTTTAGTCCCTATGTCATTTAATTGTGCTCTGATCTTGGTTATTTCCTTCCTTCTACTTGCCCTAGGCTGTCTTTGTTGTTGTTCCTTGAGTTCTTATAGGCATTGTGTTAGGTTGTTTGTTTGAAATGTTTCTGTCTTTTTTAGGTAGGCCTGTATCGCCTGTATTGCTATGACTTTCCCTCTCAGGACTGCCTTCACTGTGTCCCATAAGTTTTGGGTTGTTGTGAGTTCATTTTCATTTTGATTTCTTCCCTAATTTCATTCTTGACCCGTTCATTGTTTAATAGCATGCTATTCAATCTCCACGAGTTTGAGTGTTTCTGAGTTTTTTCCTGGAGGTTGGTTTGTAGTGTCATTCCGTTTTGGTCAGAGAAAATGCTTGTTATGATTTCAATTTTCTTGAATTTGTTTTGTGACCTATCATGAGGTCTATCTTTGAAAATGTTCCATGTGCACTTGAAAAGAATGTGTATTTTGCTTCTTTGGGATGAAGGGCTCTATATACATCAGTTAAGTCCATTTCATCTATGGCATTGTTCAATGCCACAATATCTTTGTTGATATTTGGTTTGGAAGATCTGTCACTTTTTGACAGTGGGGTATTAAAATCCCCTACTGTAGTTGTGTTGCTATCAATATCTTTCTTGAAGTCTTCCAAGATTTTCTTTATGTGTTTGGGTGCTATTATGTTGGGTGCATATATATTTACAATGATTCGTCCCTTGAGTATTATGAAATGACCTTCTGGGTCTCTTTTTATGGCTCTTTTTTTGAAGTTTATTTTGTCTGATATGAGTACTGCTACTCTGGCTTTTTTTCCTGTCCATTTGCTTGGAATATTTGTTTCCAGCCCTTCACACTTGCAGTCTGTGTAGGTCAGGTCTTTTGTTCTGAGGTGGGTCTCTTGTAAGTAACATATGTGTGAGTCATGCTTTCTTATCCATTCAGCTCTTCTGTCTTTTGATTGGAGCATTTAATCCATTTACATAATAAGGTTATTATTGATAGGTACTTATTCATTGCCATTTTTTCGTACCTGTGTTCCTCTCTCTCTTTCACTCTTTTTCTTCCTTTTCTTAAAGTAGTCCCTTTAGCATCTCTTGCAGAGCCGGTTTGGTAGAGGTGTATTTTTTTAGACTTCTTCTGTCGGCAAAGCTCCTTATTTGGCCTTCCATTTTAATTGAGAGCCTTGCTGGATAGAGTCGTCTTGCTTGCAGGCCTTTGGTTTTCAATACTTGGAATATTTCTTGCCATTTCATCTGTTTTGGAGCATTTCCAATGAGAAATCAGCTGCTAGCCTTATTGCAGCTCTCTTGTATGTTACTTCCTTTTTCCCTTGCTGCCTTTAAGATTCTCTGTTTGTCTTGTAATTTTGCCATTTTAATTATAATGTGTGTTGAAGTGGGCCTCTTTGGGTTCCTCTTGATTGGGACTTTCTGTGTTTCCTGGATTTGTGTGACTTTTTCTCTCATCAAATTAGGCAAGTTTTCCATTACTACTTTTTCAAACAGGTTTTCTATCCCTTGCTCTTCTTCTCCTTCTGGTATCCCTATTACACGGATATTGTTACATTTCATGTTGTCTTGCAGTTCCCTTACCACCTGTTTGTTCTTTCTGAGGCTCTTTTCTTTCTCTTGCTCTATACAGGAGGTTTTTCTGCCTTGTCCTCCAACTTGCTGATTCACTCATCTGCTTCATCCAGCCTGCTTGTCATTCCTTCAAATATGTTTTTTATTTGAGGTTTTATTGTTCATTTCTTCCTGGTTTTTGTTTATAGTTTCTATTTACTTTTTATGCTGATGTAGTTCTCACTCACTTGTAGTTGTTTGTGAACTCCTTGAGCATCTTTAGAACCATTAATCTGAATTCTATCTGATAGTTTGGTTACCTCCATTTCATTTACTTCTTTTAGTGGGGAGTCTTCCATTCCTTTTGATTGCATGTTCTTTTTTTGTCTCACCATTTTAGATGACTCTTTTTGTTTGTTTCTGTGCTTCCTAATGTTTTACTTTGTTAGCTGTCTTTGTAGGGTGAACTTCTATGGTAGGAATTCTTTGAGGTTCAGTGGTATGTTCTCTGATCTCCTTGATTGGATGCTCTAGGTTTGCCCTTTCTTCTGTTTGTGTGGGCACTCTTGTACTTGGGTTTGTACTTTTTGGTGGTTCCTTTGTTGGTGTTTTTTTCTCCAGCAGGTATACTGATGTTTGCAGCTCCTACCTATTCTTGTATGTGATCAGTGGTGGGAGGTAAGCAAAATGGATTAAGGTGTGGGGGAGAATTTTATGGGGTTTAAAGTACCAGCAAGTAGAGAAGAGATAGGAGATTCTTTGGATAAGTATAGCGTTAACTGTGATATTTCAGTCAACTAGCCACTTTTTTATAAAAGGTGAGAGAGATATAAGGCTTGTTAGAGGGGAGGAGGATTGTGAGCTGAATCTAGAAAACAGAGCACTTGTGCAAGGTTCAATGATGACATATAGTGAGAGTAAAGGATAGAAAGGAGGCATAGTGTGAGAGAGAATAGAGTTAACTACAACACTACTAATGCTCCGGTTTAAAGTGCAGTGGGCTAAGATCATGGAAGGTTGCTATGTAGTATGTATAATTATATGGAACAACAATTATTTACAGTAGTACTGGAACAACAATAATATGACAAGAAATAAATGACTTGGATAAACAGAATAGAGAGTACCCGATCAAGAGTTGGGTGTTACTGGAACATGGGTGACGTGAAAGAAGGAAAATTAAAATGCAATGCAGAGAGAGAATAAGGAAAAACAGTCAAGCAATGCAATTAAACAGGGAAATAATTTGAGGAAAACTAAACATAAGGGAGAGAAATAAAAAATAGTAATAAAATGAAAGTGATAAAAAGTAATTACATGCTAATAATAATACACATACACAATAAAATGCCAGCTCTGTGGGATAGCAAAGTAACATTTGTCTGTTTCTCGGTTTTGGGGGTTAGTCTTGTGCTTCCCCTTTTGATTTGTCTCGACTTTTTGTAACTCTGTGTCTTATTGTCTCACGTGGAAGAAGAAAAAAGAAGAAAAAAAAAAACAAGAAAAAAAGGGGGGTGGGAAGAGAGATGATCCAACAAGAGAAAAAAGAAAAAAAAAGATAATAATAAGCCTCCTGCTGATTTTAAACCTGTTCAGCGAGTTCTGCTGGTCTTCCTAGATGCTACTGAAGAGGGGCGGCTAGGCTTTGCTTTTCTCCCTTCCTTTGGTTCTGAGAGGATGGGGACCAGGTTTGGGTTGCACTGTTCACAATTTCCCCGGCCTCCGCCTCCGTGGAGGTCTTCTGTGAGCTGTCAGGCTCAAATCAGCCACTCAGCTGGTCACAGTGTCAGTCAGTCTCTGGCGCTGAGCCCGAGACAAGTTGGGCACTTCGTGTCAGAGCTGCGGAGGGCACAGTTCCCCTCCTCCACTCACTCTGGGTGCGCGTGCAGTGTGAGACAGGCGGGGTGCAAGGTTCAGCTCAGCCTACAGTGTTTGGGCACGCTGTGCAAGACTAGCGGGGCACACAGTTCCCTTCCTCCACTCACTCTGCGCCAGTGTTGCTAAAATCTCCCTGTGGCGCACCAGCCGCTGCTGGAGAGTTCCTTACAGAGCAGCTGCCCACTGTTCTTAATAAGTGCTTCACACATCCCCACTTTTTCTACCAGCCCAGAGATTATCCAAGTCTGGGTCTGACATGGCTTAACTCCTCCCTTCTACAAGTATTGCTGGCACCCCAATTTCTCTGGTGCCAGCGTCCACAGTCCCACCGGGTGTGTACCGCCTCTGTGTGTCTCCCACTTCGTCTCTACTTCCCCCAACGACTTTCAGCACCCAGGTCCCTCCTAGTGCCAGGCTGCCCTCCCTGCTCTGGTAGGGAGGGAGTGATGCTCTAACTCTCCTCCCTGTATACTGCAGCAGGTACTGGGCTGGGGGCCACAGAAGCCTCGGTCCTGGCGCAGATCCCAGGAAACTTACCATCCCATTGCACTCTCCTCACTGCCTATTTTTCAATGTCCTCTGCAATTTTTTGCCTCCAAACTTCATGTAAGCTGGGATTCCATTGGCTGTTCACTTTGTTCCTAGGTGTTCCAGCTGGGCACAAGGAGAAGTGGGCTCCATTCCCACCTACTTCCCCGCCATCTTCCCTTCCTCTCATCTCCTTTTTGTAGGTTGCAGAGGTGAAAAATGTTATTGATTTGAGACTTTTCTTTTCTACATGCATTTAATGACATTTTTCTGCCAGCACTGCTTTAACTGTGGCCACAAATTTTGATGCATTGCATTTTCATTTACTTTCAATTAAATTTATTTTTTAAAAATTTTGCTTGAGATATCCTCTTTGACCCCCCATGTATTATTTAGAAGTTTGTTATAAGTCTTTCTGTTATCTTACTGGTTTTCTAGTTTGGTTGTATTATTGATTTTTTTTTTCTTTTTTTGGCTGAAGCTGTGTATTCTGCTGTTGTTGTGTGGAGTGTTCTGTAAGTGTGGATTAGATCCTGTTGGTTGATGGTGTTGAGTTTCATAGCTTTGCTAAGATTCTGTTGAGTTGTATCAATTGTTCAGAAAGGAATGTTGAAGTCTTCAGCTATAATTGTGGATTTATATATTTCTCCTGTTGGGTTTTATCAGTTTTAGGCTCACATATTTTGCAACTGTGTTAGAACACATACATTTAGAATTATGTCTTCTTAGTGGATTGACTCTTTCATCATCATATAACAACCCTTTCTGTTCATGATAGTTTTCTTCATTTTCAGGTCCAGAATACTGATACTACTAATATAGCCACTTCTGCTTCATTTAATTCAAGTCTTCTTTCATTCTTTTAATTTATCTGCTTACATTATTATATTTGAAATGAATTTTTTTGTAGATAGCATGTAGCTAGTTTATGTTTTTAATCAACTTTAAGTTGCCTGTTTTAATTGGTGTACCTAGGACATTTATGTTAGGGCTTCACTCTGCTTTTTGCTTGTTTGTTTGTTTACTATTCTTTTTGTCTGTTCTTCACTTCTTTGGTTTCTTTTACCTGCTTTCATCTGGGTTACTTAAACATTTTCTTAGAATTCCATTTTGATTTATCCTTACAGCTTGAGTGTATGTTTGTACAGCTTTTTTTAGTAATTTTTCTAGGTATTACACCATATATAAGTAACTTATTACCATCTAATGGTTTTGTCATTTTATTAGTTCATAGAAATCTTGCCTTCCTTTAACCTCCCCCCACCCAATAATTGTGTTAATACTCTTCTAGGTATATCTTTGCTTCATCTGTCAAACATGAAATTCGAGAAGGAAAGTCTATTATATTTACCCATATTTTGCTTATTGTTTCCTTTTTTCCTTCCTTTCTTGATTCCTGATGTTTTAATGGTCTTTCTTTTATCATTTCATTTCTGTTTATAGAACTTCCCTTATGTAGTCTTTCGAAGTATGTCTTCTTATGACAGATTGTTTTAGTTTTTTTCTTCATCCTATAGTGTCCTGATTTTCCCTTCATCCCTGAAGGGTATTTTCACTAGATATCACATTTTGGGATGACTGTTCTTTTCCTGTAGTACTTGAAAAATGTGCCGATTCCTTTTAGATGACTTTCATGGTTTGTGATAAGAAACCCACTGTCATTTGAATTGCTTTCCCCAAATATGTTCATTTCTCTATCACTGCTTTCAATTTTTGTCTTTTTTCTTTGTTTTTCATAAGTTTGACTATGATGTGTCTTGTTGATTTCTTTGGATTCATCATGTTTGTGCTTGCTCACCTTCTTCAACCTTCGGATGTGTTTTTTTTTTTTTGCCAAATCTGGAAAGTTTACAGTCATTATTTCTTCAACTATTTTTTTTAGCCCCATCTCATTTTTTTTTCATTCAGGATTCTGATAGACATTATTGTTAAATCTTTTGTTATAGACCTTCAATTCTTCGGCTCTGTTTATATTTTTTTCCCAGGTTTTTCTTCTGTTGTTCAGATTGGATAATTTCTATTGTTTTATTTTTCAGTTAACTGGTTCTTTCCTGTCTTCCCTCCATACTGCTGTTAAAGGTACTCACTGAGTTTTTAATTTTGGTTATTGTATTTTCAGTTACAAAATTTCCTTTTGATTCTTTATTATTTTCATTAGTAAGACTATTTCTTTGATCAGTTTTCTAATTTGTATTTAAAAACACAATTTCTCATTTTATCATGGCTGTTTTAAAATGGTTGTCAGATAATTCTGACATCTTTGTCATGTTGGTGTTAGTAACTGTTTTTTCATTCAGTTTGATATCTTCCCAGTTTTTGATGTGATTAGTGAGTTTTTAATTGAAAACTGGACATTTTGATATTATGTTGTAAGATTCTGGGTTTTATTAAACATTTTGTTTTATCTGGCTTTCTTTGACACTGCTGTGGTGGAGGAAAGGATGGGGAGATACCTCCTTTTTATTTCCCAGTGAGGTAGAAGTCCAGGTTCCCCACTAGCTCTTGATGTTATCTAGGGGAGAGGGTCAGTTCCGGCCCCTTACTAGATCTCCGTGATACCTCCCTAACTGGGAGGGCTAGCAGTGCCTCATTACAACTTCCCATATGGCCTTTACTGACACCTCATTATATTTGCTGATCTGGTTTGGGGTTGGGCCAGTTTGCTGATCTTGGTGGGGGTATTTGGCTGGCACATGGTTTTGTCTGAGTTTTTTTTATCTTGCTATGCTACCATTTTCCTATTCTTTTGGCTAGAGAGAGGAGCCTTTTGTTGGGGCAGTTTGGCATTGTCAGGTTGCCAGCTTTCTCGGCTCCAAGTCAAGGAAATATGAGGCATCAGATAACTCAAAGAACTAAACCTTTTGGAATAATCTTATTTGTTTTCTGTATAATGTTTAGGGATTTATGTTCTTAGAGCAGGAAGACTAGGGAAAAGTACTCCTACTCTATAGCCACAAGTGTTTTATTTTTAAAAACTTGCTATATTTTGGGGTCAGAGTTATTCTTGACATGTTTTGCATCCTGCAAAATATGGTTTGATGCCAATGTTTTAATTCAAAATCTGATAAAGATGAATAACCCAGGTGGGGAAATCATGAACCATACTATGAATGAATGGATGAAAAAGTCAATACCCATATGATTTCAGCAAAGATTTTTGTGATTGGGTAAAGTTTCAATAACTATCAAAAATGCTATTTTTGTGTGTTTTTTTTTCCTCTTCTGTTTCACTTAAAGGGAAATAGTATCAACATGTTATAAAAAATGAAAAGTGTATTTCCCATTTTAAAGTATATTATAAGGCATTATAGATACTTTTTAAATAAGCAAATTTTTCCTGATCTTATCATTTTAACACAATTATTCTAAGTAGAATTTGGAAATACTTTCTTCTATTATCTTCTTACAGCAAGGTTTTAAAACACATATGTGTTATCTTTTCCTAGTGATATTAAAAGCTATTGACAGTATATTTAAATTAGATTGCAGTGATTGGGCCCCCTACCACCCATTTATTTTTGGCTTTTGATCCCCATAAAATCTGAATATATCTGTCTTTAATTTTTATATGCAGAAATTCTAATTCTTTTTATTCACTTTGCAAAATCAAAATTGATTTGGGAACCAATTGGTCACAAATTTTCATAGGATGGGGAAACTTATAAAACTTAGGGTTTGGAGTACTAGGTAACAATAAAGAAAAATAGAAATTATTTGCATGTCTGGCAAAAGCATTCTCTCCTGCAGCAGTTTGAAATGATTTCCCTTTATTTTAGAGGTAGTTACATGCCATTATTTCTCTTTTGCCTATTTTCTTATTTTAGTTTATTTGTCATGTTAATAATTCTAGATTCTCACCCAGTATTTTATTCTTCTGAAACTGTTAAACTTATCAAAGTCATTGTGACATTTACAGTATACTGAGCTCTAAGGTAGTGAGGGCATAGCTGATCACTTGATAAGCTAACTCTGTAAGATATACCTGATAAGCCACTTAATACTAATGGCAGAGCAATAAAGAGCCTGTAGAGTCTGTCTCTGTTACTTTGACCTCTCTGTAACAGAAATATCTCATGATCCTATCCTTTTAAATATTTTGAAATTGAATTTCATTTCAATGCCTCTAATTTTATTCTTAGAAGATTACTCTTTTCAACTTTCTAATTCTAGTAGACTGCCCATTTCTTTTAGAAAAATACATAGTCATAAGTAATTTTAAGTTGATTATAAATTATTACTTTGCAGGCTTGCATATTTTCAACTGTTTTATATTTTTAATTAGCAAGACATAGACTTATCTTTAGTTCATATGTTAGACTGTATTTAAAATTATTTTCTGAACATAAGTATACTAAGATAATACATATTTTTAACAGCATTCAACTATGACATCAACACTGAGGAGACTGGGTGAAGACATATTCAAAGGAGTAGTAACTAAGGGAATTCAGGATAATTCTTCAGAGCCTTCTATGGAGAATAAACCAAAGACAGCTGCTTTCTTTAGAAGTTCCAATTTGCCATTAAGATTTTTATCAACTTTAATTGTTCTCAAAACAGTCACTCAAGGTAAGCTTTCAAATGTGCTTATGGTATAATTTTTCATAAACAACCAGAAGAGAATACTATATAATTGAGCAATGTTTTCATAGTCAAATATGTTTTACATTTCCAGAATGAGATTTTAAACTGTTTTACAATGGACCCTGGCTAGTGTGGCTGAGTGACTTGAGTGCCAGCCTGTGAACCCAAAGGTCTCTGGTTTGATTTGAAGTCAGGGCACATGCTTGGGTTGCAGGCCAGGTCCCCAGTTGTGGGTGTGAAAGATGCCACTGATTAATGTATCTCTTGCACATCAGTGTTTCTCTCCCTCTTTTTCTCCCCCCCATCCTCTCTCTCTAAAAGTAAATAAAGTCTTAAAAATTGTTTTATAATGGTAGCACATTATAAAAACTACTTTTAGTTTTTGAATTTGAGATAATAGAGGCATCAGTTAAATTGTTATCCCTCCCAGAACCTAAGTTGATTGTTTTGTATCATGTTCCATAACAACCTTGGCTTACCACTATCACTGTATTTACCATATAATATTGAAATTGCTCATTAATTATTTCCCACTAGAGCAGATGTAGGAAGCTATAGCCCATTTGCCAAATCTGGCCCACTAGCTGTAGTAAAGTTTTGTTTGAACACATCCATGCTTACTTGTTGCCTATTGACTATGACTGCTTTTGGAGTACAACAGAGCTTAGTAGTTGGCAACGGAAACTTTATTGCCCCCAGAGCCCATATTATTGTGTGGCCCTTTACAGAAAAGTTTGTCAATTCCTGTACTAGTTTTTAAGTTTCATGAGGGGGAAAAATACCTTTATACCATTATATTCCCAGGCACCTAGCATAGTACTTCACATATAATAGTGAATGGAAATCAATTAATTAAAAAATGTTTCAGTCAGGAGCACTGCTCCCGAGCTTGACCCACACTGCGTGCCCAGAGACTGAGTGGCTGATTTGAGCCTGGCAGCTCACAGAGGACCTGGGCCAGAAGCTGGGCAACTATGAATATTGAGGCCCAGACCTGGTCCCCATCCTCTCAAAACCATAGGAAGGTAGAAAAGTGAAGCCCAACCCTCCTCCTTCTGTGGCATCCAGGAAGACCAGCAGAACTCGCTGCATGGGTTTAAAGTCAGCAGGAGACTTATGTTTTTCTTTCCTCTCTTTTTTTTTCTTCCCCCACGTGAGACAATAAGACATGGAGTTATGAAAGGCTTGCACACAGATCCATAGTTGGAGCACAAGAATAACCCCCAAAATTGAGGAATTGAAACAAATGTCACTTTGCTATCCCACATAGCTGGCATTTTATTGTTTGTGTGTATTATTATTATTCTTTCATTATTTTTACAACTTTTATTTTATTACCATTTTTTAAATTTCTCTTCCTTATGTTTAGTTTTCCTCATTTTATTTCTCTGTTTAATTGCATTGTTTGACTGGTTTTCCTTATTCTCTCTTTATGGTATTTTAATTTTTCTTCTTCACTTTGCCTGTGTTCCAATAACACACAACTCCTGACCAGGTACTTTCTATTCAGGTTATCTAAATCATATATTTCCTGTCATGTTATTGTTGTTCCAGTAGTATTGTAAATAATTGTTGTTCCATATAATTGTACATACTACATAGCAACCCTACATGATCTTAGCCCACTGCACTTCAATCCTGAGCATTATTATTATTATGGTTAACTCTATTCTTTCTCACACTATGCCTCCTTTCTATCCTTTACTCTCACTATATCTCATCATCTAACCTTGCACAAGTGCTCTGTTTTCTGGATTCAGCTCACAATCATCCTCCCCTCTAACAAGAGTCTTATATCTTTCACCTTTTATAAAAAGTGGCTAGTTGACTGAAATATCATAGTTAATGCTATACTTGTCCAAAGAATCTCCTATCTCTTCTCTACTTGCTGGTACTTTAAATTCCATAAAATACTCTCCTGCTGTCGTAATCCATTTTGCTTACCTCCCACCACTGATCACATACAAGAAGAGGTGGGAGCTGTGAACATCAGTATACCTGCTGGAGGAGGAAAACCACCAGCAAAGGAACCATCAAAAGGTAAAAACCCAAGTACAACAAGAGAGCCCACACAAGCAGAAGAAAGGGCAAACCTAGAGCGCCCAGATAAGTAGATCAAAGAGACCATACCACAGAACCCTACCATAGGGTAGGAACTATTAATTCCTACCATAGAAGTTCACCCTACAAAGACAGCTAACAAAGTGAAACATTAGGAAGCACAGAAACAAACAAAAGAGTGACCTAAAAGGGGGAGAACAAAAGAATATGCAATTAAAAGGAATGGGAGACTCCCTACTAGAAGAGCGAAATGAAATGGAGGTAAGCAAACTATCAGATATTGAATTCAAAATAATGGTTAAGAAGATGCTCAAGGAACTCACAGAAAACTAAAAGGAACTAAGTGAGAACTACAATAGTATGAAAAAGGAAATAGAAACTATAAACAGAGAACAGGAAGAAATGAAAAACAAGATCTTGGAAATAAAAAACGCACTAGAAGGAATTACAAGCAGACTGAATGTAGCAGAGGATCAAATCAGGGAACTGGAGGAAAAGGTAGGAAAAAAACACCAAGAAAGAGCAAGAAAAGGAAAAGAGACTCAGAAGAATGAAGAGGTGGTAAGGGAACTGCAAGACAACATGAAAGGTAATAATATCTGTAAAACAGCAGAAAGAAAAGAAGAGCAAGGAATATAAAACCTGTTTGAAAGAGTAATGATAGAAAACTTCCCTAATTTGATGAGAGAAAAGGTCACACAAATCCAGGAAACATAGAGAATCCCAATCAAGAGGAACCCAAACAGGCCCGCTTCAAGACACATCAAAATTAAAATGACAAAATTCCAAGACAGAGAGAATTTAAAGCCAGGAAGTGAGAAACAGGACATAACATACAAGGGAGCCCTGATAAGAATACCAGCTGACTTCTCAATGGAAACTCTCCAAGACAGAGAGAATAGCAAGAAATATTCCAAGTATTGAAAACCAAAGGCCTGCAAGAAAGACTACTCTATCCAGCAAGGCCCTCAATTAAAATGGAAGGCCAAATAAGGAGTTTCCCGGACAAAAGGAGTCTAAAAGACTACACCTTTCACAAACCAGCTATGCAAGAGATACTAAAGGGTCTGCTTTAAGAAAAGGAAGAAATGGAGTGAGAGAGAGAGGAACAGAGGTATGAAAAATGGCAATGAATAAGTACCTATCAGTAATAACCTTAACTGTAAATGGATTGAATGCTGCAATCAAAAGATGCAGAATAGCTGAATGGATGAGAAATCATGCCCCACACATATTCTGCCTACAAGAGACCCACCTCAGAACAAAAGATCTACACAATCAAAAATGAAGGGCTGGAAACAAATATTCCAAGCAAATGGACAGGGAAAAAAAAACTGGGGTTGCAATACTCACATCAGACAAAATAAACTTCAAGAAAAAGGGCCATAAAGAGAGACCCAGAAGATCACTTCATGATACTCAAGGGAAGAATCCACCAAGAAGACATAAAAATTGTAAATATATATGCACCCAACATAAGAGCACCTAAATACATGAAGAATATCTTAGAGGACGTCAAGAAAGATGTTGATAGCAATGCAATTATAGTAGGGGATTTTAGCACCTGACTGTCAGAAATGGACAGATCTTCCAGACAAAAAATCAACAAAGATATTGTGGCATTGAGCAACATTCTGAATGAAATGGACTTAACTGATATATAGAGAGCCCTTTATCCCAAAGAAACTAAATACACATTCTTTTCTAATGCACATGGAACATTTTCAAAGATAGACCACATGATAGGACACAAAACAAGCCTCAACAATTTCAAGAAAATTGAAATCATACCAAGCATTTTCTCCAGCCACAAGGGACTGAAACTAGAAACCATCCCCAAGGGGAAAAACCCAAAATGCTCAAAATCATGGAGATTGAATAGCATGTTATTAAACAATGAATGGGTCAAGAATGAAATTAGGGAAGAAATCAAAAAGTTTCTGGAAACAAATGAAAATGAACTCACAACAACCCAAAAATTATGGGACACAGCGAAGGCAGTCCTCAGAGGGAAGTTCATAGTGATACAGGCCTACCTAAAAAAGATAGAAACATTTCAAACAAGCAACTTAACCCTACACCTACAAGAACTTGAGGAACAACAACAAAGACAGCCCAGAGCAAGTAGAAGGAAGGAAATAACCAACATCAGAGCAGAATTAAATGACATAGAGACTAAAAGCACAATTCTAAGGATCAATGAATCCAGGAGCTGGTTCTTTGAAAAGATAAACAAAATTGACAAGCCTTTAAGCAGGCTCATCAAGAAAAAAAGAGAGAGGACTCGAATAAACACAATCAGAAATGAAAGGGGAGAGATTACAACTGACACCACAGAAATACAAAGGATTGTAAGAAATTACAATGAAGAACTGTATGCCAAGAAATTTGAAAACCTAGGTGAAATGGACAAGTTTCTAGAAAAATATAATATCCCAAAACTCAATGAGGAAGAAGCAGAAAGCCTGAAGAAACCAATAACAGCAGATGAAATAGAAGCAGTAATGAAAAAACCTCCCAACACACAAAACCCCGGGACCAGATGGTTTCACAGGAAAATTTTACAAAGCATTTAAGGAAGAGCTAACCCCTATCATTCATAGACTATTCCAAAAACTCCAAGAAGATGGAAGACTCCCAAACTCTTTTTTATGAAGCCAGCATCATCCTAATCTCCAAACCAGAAAAAGATACAACAAAGAAAGAAAACTTTAGGCCAATATCGCTGATGAACATAGATGCTAAAATTCTCAACAAAATATTGGCAAATTGCATTCAACAATACATTAAAAAGATCATACACCATGACCAAGTGGGATTCATCCCAGGGAGCAAGGATGGTTCAACATTCACAAATCGGTAAATGTAATACATCACATAAACAAAAGCAAAGACAAAAATCACATGATCATATCAATAGGTGCGGAAAAAGCATTTGATAAGGTACAGCACCCATTTATGATAAAAACACTCAGCAAAATGGGAATAGAGGGAGCATTCCTCAACATAATCAAGGCCATAGATGAGAGACCTACAGCCAACATCATACTCAATGGGCAGAAACTGAAATCTTTTCCACTAAGTTCAGGAACAAGACAAGGTTGTTCACTTTCACCACTTCTATTCAATATAGTATTGGAAGTCTTAGCAACAGTGATTAGACAAGAAAAGGAAATAAAAGGCATCCAAATTGGAAAGGAGGAAACAAAGCTATCATTGTTTGCAGATGACATGATAGTGTACATAGAAAATCCTATAGACTCAGCCAAAAACCTGCTCGACCTAATAAATGAATTTGTCCAAACAGCTGGATACAAAGTCAATATGCAGAAATCAAAGGCATTTTTGTATACCAACAACAAAAGAGCAGAAGCAGAAGTCAAGGAAAAAATCCCATTTGATATAGCAAAAAGAAAAATAAAATACCTAGGAATAAACCTAACCAAGGAAGTAAAAGATCTATACTCAGAAAAGATCTATACACAACGCTGAAGGAAGAAATCAAGGAAGACACAAACAAATGGAAACGTATACTGTGTTCGTGGATTGGAAGAATTAACATCATTAAAATGTCCATACTACCCAAAGCAATTTACAGATTCAATGCAATACCTATCAAAGTACCAATGGCATATTTCACAGATATAGAACAAACACTTCAAAAATTTATATGGAATCATAAATGACCTCGACTAGCTGCAGCAATTTTGAGAAAGAAGAGCAAAGTAGGCGGGATCACAATACCTGACACCAAACTGTATTACAAGGCCACTGTAATCAAAACAGCCTGGTACTGGCACAAAAACAGGAACATGGACCAGTGGAATAGAACAGAGAGCCAAGAAATAAACCCAATTCTCTATGGTCAATTAATATTCAACAAAGGAGGCAGCAACATAAAATGGAGTATTAGTAGCCTCTTCAACAAGTGGTGTTGGGAGAACTGGACAGCTACGTGCAAAAAAATGAAACTCAAGCACCAACTTACACCATACACAAAAATAAACTCAAGGTGGATAAAAGATTTAAATATAAGCCGTGACACCATTAAAGTCCTAGAAGAGAACATAGGCAGGAAAATCTCAGATATTTCATGCAGTAACATTTTTACTGATATGTCCCCTAAAGCAAGGGACATAAAGGAAAGAATAAATAAATGGGATTTTATCAAAATAAAAAGCTTCTGCACAGCTAAAGAAATCAGTATTAAAATAAAAAGAGAACCAACTGTATGGGAAAACATTTGCCAATGATACCTCAGACAAGGGTTTAATCTCCAAAATATATAAAGAACTTACATGACTCCACTCTAAGAAGACAAGCAACCCAATTAAAAAATGGGCAAAGGACTTGAACAGACACTTCTCCAAGGAGGGCATGCAGAGGATCCAGAGACACATGAAAAGATGCTCCGTATTGCTAGCTATCAGAGAGATGGAAATGAAAACCACAATGAGATACCACTTCACACTGATCAGACTGGCCATCATAAACAAAGCAACAAACAGCAAGTGTTGGAGAGGTTGTGGAGAAAAGGGGACCCTAGTGCACTGCTGGTGGGATTGCAGACTGGTACAACCACTATGGAAAGCAGTATGGAATTTTCTCAGAAAACTAAAAATGTATCTACCTTTTGACCCAGCAATTCCACTGCTAGGATTATACCCTGAGAACCCTGAAACACCAATCCAAAAGAATCTATGCACCCCAATGTTCATAGCAGCACAATTTACAATAACCAAGTGTTGGAAGCAACCTAGGTTCCCATCAGCAAATGAATGGATCAAGAAACTATGGTACATTTACACAATGGAATTCTATGCAGCAGAAAGAAAGAAGGAGCTCCTACCCTTCGCAACAGCATGGATGGAACTGGAGAGCATTATGCTAAGCGAAATAAGCCAGGCAGTGAAAGACAAATACCAAATGATCTCACTTTAACAGGAACCTAATCAAAACAAACAAACAAACAAGTATAATATAACCAAAGACACTAAAATTGAGAAGGGGTTGATAGTCTCCAGAGGGGAGAGAGGGGAGGGAATTTCAGGGGGAAAGGGGAAGGGTTTGGAGCAATAAGTATAAAGGACATGTGGACAAAAACTAGCGGGGGTGAAAATGGGAGGGTGGTGGGGAGGGCTGGGGCAATGGGCTGGAATGGGAGCAAAAGACAGAAAACTGTACAAGAACAACAATTAAAATAAATTTTAAAAAATCTAGAGCTAACTAAATTATTATTGTTCAGTGGGGACCACACTGTAAAGGATTTGGCATAAAAACAAAGAATCAACATAGAAATACTTAGTATGAATTTGATATTATAATGCTAAATTCTTTATTATCTCTCAAGATTATTAATCCCCCTATTACTGGTGATTAGTTTATAGAGGTTAGATGATTGCACCATAGCCGCACAACCAGTATTTGACAATCCAATTCAGCTCAGCTCAGCTCTCGCCATATGTAAAGCCCACACTCTTGACCCTACTATATGACTTCCTAAGAGCACGTACTTCCTGAGATAATAAAAATAATAATAATAATAAACACACCTGGGATGGGAGTAAAAGGCAGAACACTATACTTGAACAACAATTAAAATAATAAGAATAACAAACACATAGCACTTACTATGTTATAGGCTAAGCACTATGTATATATACTAACTCACTTAATCCTTTAAATGTTATGAGATATCAGTATTACTAATATCTCAGTTTTACAAATGAGGAAATGGAGGCATAAAGATTAAGCCTATATTCTTAATCACTATACCATGCTGAATCTCTGAAATAAAATTTCTCAGATATAACATATTTATGTTATTAGACAATTAGAAAAGGAAAATGACCAAATATAATGTAACATTGAGATGAAACGTACAATTTTTATTATATTGTAAATTATAATCACTTTTTGAAGTATTGTATTTTGCCATGTATAATGAGCACTTTTTTGCCTAAATTCTGGAGGGAGAAATAAGGATACACATTATACATAGGTAGTACTTGAAATACCTTTCATTTGTTCTTGTGCTTTTTAATAATTTGTTACATAAAATTTCTTGTACCATAATATGTTAAAAAATAGGAGTTCCAGCCAAGATGGAGGTATAGGCAGAAATGCTTCTCTTCCTTGCACAGCCAAAAGAAGGATAACAACCAATTTAAAAACAAAGAACAACCAGAAGTGCCAGAAAATCAAACTGCATGGAACTCGGACAACCAAAGAGTTAAAGAAACATTCATCCAGACCAGTAGGAGGGGCAGAGATGGCAGACAGGCAGCTGAGCAGAGAGGACATGTGGCAAGGTGGCAGACTGCATGGGTGAGGTGGGACTGGCTAAATGGGAAACTAAAGAATCAAAACCTCTAGCTGTAAAATACTGTGGGGGTAGTAATGGTGGGAGAAACTCTCAGTCTCACAGGAGAGTTTGTCTGAGAGTGGGGCTAGAACAGAGCAAGCAAGTGGCATTGTTCCCTCTCTGACCCTTCCCTCACAGATAGCACAACCACGCAGCAAAGAGGGTAGTGCAGCCCTGGCGAATACCTAAGGCTCTGCCCTCTTACAACATAACAAGTGTGCCAAGACAAAGAAATGTGGCCCAAATGAAAGAACAGATTAAAATTCCAGAAAAAGAGCCAAGTGACAAGGAAATAGACAACCTATCTGATGCAGTGTTCAAAACACTGGTAATCAGGATGCTCATAGAACTGATTAGCTTGGTTGCAAAATGAAGGAAGAAATGAAAGCTACCCAAAGTGAAATAAAGCAAAATATACATGGAACAAACAGTGAAGGGAAGGAAACCGAGACTCAAATCAATGATTTGGAACAGATGGAAGTAATAAACATCCAACAAGAACAGAATGAAGAAACAAGAATTGAAAAAAAATGAGAGGCTTAGGAACCTCTGGGACAACTTTAAGTGCTCCAGCATCTGATCATAGGAGTGCCAGAAGGAGAAGAACAAGAGCAAAAAATTGAAAACTTATCTGAACAAATAATAAAGGAAAACTTCCTCAATTTAGTGAATGAAACAGACTTCCAGGAAGTCCAGGAAGCCCAGAGAGTCCCAAAGAAATTGGACCCAAGGAGGAACATACCAAGGCTCATCATAATTAAGTTACTCAAGATTAAAGATAAGGAGAGAATCTTAAAAGCCACAAGAGGAAAGGAGAGAGTTACCTATAAAGGAGTACCCATAAGACTATCAGCTCATTTCTCAAGAGAAACCTTGCAGGCAAGAAGGGGCTGGAAAGATTTGAAGTCATAAAAGGCGAGGACTTACATCCAAGATTATCCAGCAAATCTATCATTTTGGATGGAAGGGCAGATAAAGTGCTTCCTAGATAAGGTCAAGTTAAAGGAGTTCATCATCACCAAGCCCTTATTATATGAAATGTTAAAGGGGGACTTAGTTAAGAAATAGAAGAAGGTCAAATACTATGAACAGTAAAATAACGACAAACTCCTAACTATCAACAACTGAACCTAAAAAACCAAAACAATAACTGAACAGACAACTAGAACAGGAACAGAATCAGAAAATCAAGATTGCATGGAAGTTATCAGTGGGGAGGGTGAGGGGAAGAATTGGGGGGAGGTACAGGGAAGTAGAAGCAAATTGGTAGGTACAAAATAGACAGGACAATAACTAAACAGACAACTAGAACAGGAACAGAATCAGAAAATGGAGATTGCATGGAGGTTATCTGTGGGGAGGGCGAGGGGAAGAACTGGGGGGAGGTACAGGGAAGTAGAAGCAAATTGGTAGGTACAAAGTAGACAGGGGGAGGTTAAGCATAGTATAGGAAACAGAGAAGCCAAAAAACTTATATGTATGACCCGTGGACAAGAACTAAGGGTGGGGGTCATGCTAGAGGGTTGGTGGGTGCAGGTTGGAGGGTGTGTAAAGAGGAGAAAAATATTGGAAAAACTCATAGCATAATCAATAAAATATACTTAAAAAGAAAACAATCAAAATATATGCTAAAATTCCTTTATAATACAAAAAATATCAAATTATAAATATATTAAAAATTGAATTAAAAATTTAAAATGATTTTTTTCCTGAAAGTTTGGGCCAAAAATGTGGGTGTGCATGATACATGGTAGCTCATTGTACATGCTAGAATACAGTACATTCTCCTTACAGGAGACATCAAAATATAACCTTTAATAAGATTTATTTGAAGGAAATAATTCAGATGGGGAAAAAGTTAAAAACTGCTAATTTGCTGTTTGTAATAATGATTAAGGATAAATAGCTGGCAAACCCACAATTGGAATAGCGAAGGAAATGAACATTAAGTGGATTTATTGCACTGTTCCTGGCATGTTTCCAATCATTCACTTGGCTATTTCAAATATATGCCCTGCAATAATGTTATATGGTAGATGGTCATATTGTCATTTTTACAGAAGATCAAATTGATGGTCAGAGAAATGTAAGGGATCCATATTTCTTGACCCCAAATAAGCAGGCCCTTAACAATATCAGGAGGACAGTACAATGTTATATGTCATTAACAATCATAAGTATGTAGATGTGGGAATCAATGTGAAAACACTTTGTTTAACAAAACTTTCAATGTGTATACATTTGATCTATGTAAAGATGATAAAAGTCAAGAATTGTATCTCAGAATTGTTTGGGGGATAACTTTGTTTTTAAATTAAAATATACTCTTTTTAAAATGTGTATATCTGGGGGAATAGCACTAGTGCTCAGGAAATGATTTAAAGCTTCCAGTGAAAAGAAATCTTTAGATTTTCCAAACTGTCACCTGATTTAAGGCATTGAAGCTGGTGCTGATATTGACATACTTCCCAATAGTCTGGCTTTTGTTAGTGTGAATGGATTTTTGACTGATCTTCTGACAAGTGACATGGACAATCAACAGAATCTCAGCTGATATAAATTTTTGAAGCCAAGGACAACAGGTGTTTTCCACACCTATACAAGAGAATATAAGATGTGGTTGAGGGTGTGACTCTCAGTCAGCCAGCTGGAAGGTAGAAATCACCAAAGAATGACATAGCAACAACCCAAACCCAGTTATAATAGGAAAGCTCAAATAAATGGCATAAGCAGCATCCCAATAACATCCAGCTCAGGAAATGAAGGAGAGTGCACCACTGAGTCCCACAGTTCTACCACAGAAGGCCATCCCACAAAGACAAGGAGTCAAAGTAGATCAATGTAATATGCAGAAAAAAACAAGAGTCATCTAAAATGGGAGAAAAGAAACACTAAAATGAAAGGAAACAAGGAATCCCCAGAAAGAATGCTAAATGAAATTGAGGCAAGCAATCTGTCAGACACAGAGTTGAAAATAGTGGTAGTAATGATGCTTAAGGAGCTTAGTGAGACCTCCAAGGAATTCCTTATGGAAGGTACAAGGAAGTTATTGGGAACTAGGTCAGCATGAAAAAGGACATAGAAACCATGAATGGTTTCTAGAAGCCAGGAGGAAATGAAGAAAACAATATCTGAAATGAAGAATACATTAGAAAGAATTAAAAGCATAGATCAAGCAGAGGATCAAATCAGTGATTTGGAAGACAAGGTAGAAAAAAACATCCAGACAGAGCAGTAAAATTTAAAAAAGACTAAAAAATGGGCAAAGATAGTTTAAGGGAGGTGCAGACAACATGAAACATAATAATATTAGTATCATAGGGACACCTGGAGGAAGAAGAGAAGCAAGACATAGAAAACCTGTTTGAAAAAGTAATGACAGAAAACTCCCCTAACTTGGTGAGGGAAAAAGTCACACAAGTCCAGGAAGCACAGAGGGTCCCAATCAAGGTTAATCCAAAGATGTCCACTTCAAGATACATCAAAATTAAATTGACAAAATTTTAAGACAAAGAGGGAATCTTAAAGGTAGAAAGGGAAAAACAATTAGTAACATACAACGGAGGTCTAATAAGGCTAGCAGCTGACTTCTTAATGAAACATTACAAGCCAGAAGGGAATGGCAAGAAATATTTCAAGTAAGGAAAAGCAAAGGCCTGCAACCAAGACTACTCTACTCAGCAAGGCTCTCAGTTAAAATGCAAGTTGAAATAAAGAGCTTCTCAGACCAAAAAAAAAAAAAAAGGTTAAAAGTGTACATCTCCACTAAACCAGCATTGCAAGAGATGCTAAAAGAACTGCTTTAAGAAGATGAAGAAAAAGAGACAGTGAGAGGAACACGGGTAAAAGAGGAAAACTGGCAGTGAGTAAGTACCTATCTATAATAACTTTAATGTAAATGGATTAAATGCTCCAATCAAAAGACATAGGATTGCTGAATGGGTAAGAAAACATGACCCACGGATATACTATCTATAAGAGACCAATCTCAGAACAAAAGATAAACATAGGCTGAAAATGAAAGGATGGAAAAAATATTCCAGGCAAACAGACATGAAAAAAAAAAAGCTTGGGTAGCAACACTTATATCAGACAAAATAGACTTCAAACCAAATGCAATAGTAAGAGATAAACAAGGTCACTACATAATACTTTAGGAAGTAGTCCAACAAGAGTATATAACCCTTTTAAGCGTATATTTACCCAACATGGGGCACCTAAATACATAAGGAAAATCTTGGAGGACTTCAAGAAGAACGTGAACAGTAACATAGTCATCATAGGGGATTTTACACTTCACTGTCAACCATGGATAGATCTTCCAAACAAAGAATGAATTAGAGCATTGTGGCATTGAATGACACTCTAGATCAAATGGAGTTGGTTGATATATACAAAACCTTTTACCCCAAAGAAGAAAAATACACATTCTTTTCATATGCACATGGAACATTTTCAAAGATAGATCATATAGCAAGACACAAAACAAGCCTTCTTACATTCAGGGAAATTGTAGTCATAACAAGCACCTTCTTGGATCACAATACTTGAAACTAGAAACTAATTGCAAAGAAAAAACTCAAAAACATTCAAATTCATGGGGACTGAATTATGTGTTCTTAAATAATGAATGGGATAACAATGAGATCAAGGAAGAAATAAAAAAAGTGTTTGAAAACAAATGCAAATGAGCACCTAACAACACAAAACCTTTAGGACAGAGTAAAGGCAGTCCTAAGGGGGAAGTTCATAGCAATACAGGCCTACCTAAAGAAGATAGGAAAATTTCAAATGGACAGCCAATCCTACATCTACAAGAACTAAAACAACAACAAACAAGGCCCAGAGTTAGCAGAAGGAAGGAAATAATATCACAGCAGAATTGAATGGCATTGAGGTTAAAAAAAACAAAGGATCAATATTCTAGGAGCTGGTTCTTTGAAAAGATAAACAAATTGACAAAACTTTCCAGAATCATCAGGAAAAAAAGAGAGAGGACCCAAATAAATAAACAAAAACAAAAGAAGTTACAACCTATACTACAGAAATACAAAGGATTGGAAGAAATTACTATGAACAACTATATGCCAAGGAAATTGGACAATCTGGGGAAAAAGATGAATTTTTAGAAATGTACAATCTACCCAAACTGAATCAGAAAGAAGCAGAAAGCCCAAAGAGAGCAATAACAACTACTGAAATTCAGGCAGTAACAAAAACAAACAAACAAACAAAACAACACCTGGCACACAAAAGCCCTGGCTTCACAGGCGAATTTTACCAAACATTTAGGGAAGAGCTATCTCCTATCCTTCTCAAACTATTCCAAAAAATTCAGGAACAGGGAATACTTCCAAACAATTTTTAGGAGGCCAGTATTATCCTAATTCCAAAAACAGGTAAAGACAAAGAGAAGAACAAAAAGCAGAGGCCAGTATCTCTGATAAACATAGATGCTAAAATCTTTATCAAAATATTGTCAACCCAGATCCAACAATACATTAAAAGAATTATACACCATATTCAAGTGGCATTCATCCCAAGGATGCAAGGATGGTACAATAAACATAGTACACCACTTAAAAAATGGAATACAAAACCCACATGATCATAACAACAGATGCAGAAAAAGCATTTGATAAAGTCCAGCACAAATTTATGATTAAAACACTCATCAAAGTGGGAATAGAGGGAGCATAACTGAACATAATAAAGGCCATATATGAGAAACCTGCAGCTAACATTATAGTCAATGGGCTAAAAAGCTAAAAAAAAGCTAAAAACTTCCCACTGTGATAAGGAACAAGACAAGGATGTCTGATTTCACCACTTCTATTAACATACTACTGGAAGTCCTAGCCACATTGATCAGATTAAAAAGAGATATAAAAGGCATCCAAATTGGAAAGGAGGAAGTAAAACTGTCACCGTTTGCAGATGACATTATAGTGTACATAGAAAACCCTATGCTCTCCACCAAAACACTACTTGACCCAATAAGTGAAGTTGGCAAAATAGCAGGATACAAAGTCAATATTCAGAAATTGAAGGCATTTTTTTTTTGCATGCCAGCTATGGCATGAGAAAGAGAAAATATTAAAAAATCTCTTTTACTATAGCAACAAGAAAATAATGTACCTAGGAATAAACTTAATAGAGGAGTTAAAAGGCATGTAGTTGGAAAACTATAGCACACTGAAGAAAGAAATTGAGGAAGATACAAATAAATGTAAGCATATACCATGTTCATGGATTGGAAGAATTAACATCATCAAAATGTCTATACTCAAAGCAATTTATAGATTCAGTGCAATTTCTATTAAAATACCAATGGCATATTTCACCCATCTAGAACAAATATTTCAAAAATTTATATGGAACCATAAACTACCCCAGATAGCCTCAGCATTATTGAGAAAGTAGAGTGAAGTAGGAGGGATCACAATACCTGATATTGAACTATACTCCAAGGCCACTGTAATGAAAACAGTGTGGTACCGGTCTAAGAACAGACACATAGTTCAGCTCTGGCTGGTGTGTTTCAGTGGATTGAGCACTGGCCTGTGAACTGAAGGGTCACCAGTTCAATTCCCAGTCAGAGCCCATGCCTGGGTAGCAGGCCAGGTCTCTGGTGGTGGATATGTGAGAGGCAAACCACATATTGATGTTTCTGTCCCTCTCTTTCTCCCTCCCTTCCCCTCTGTCTAAAAATACATAAAATCTTAAAAAAAAAAAAAAAAAGACACATAGTTCAGTGGAAAAGAATAGATACCCCAGAAGTAAACCCATGTCTTCTATGGCCAATTAATACTTGACATAGTAGTCATGAGCATACAATGGAGTAAAATTAGCCTCTTTAATAAATGACGATAGCAGAATTGGACTGGTACATGCAAAAAAAAAAAAAAAAAGAGAGAAAAGAAAGAAAGTACACCACCAACTGACACCACACACAAAAATAAACTCAAGGTGGATAAGAGACTTAAATATAAGTCCTAACACCATGAAAGTCCTAGAGGAAACCATAGGCAGTAAAATTTCAAATATCTCACATAGCAATATTTTTGCCAATATATATTCTTTGGCAAGAAAAATAAAGGAAAAAATGGTACATCAAATTAAAAAGCTTTTGCATGGCTGAAGAAACCATCATCAAAATGAAAGGAAACCAATTATATGGGAGAACATATTTGCCAATGATACACTGAACAAGGTTTTCAACTCCAAAATGTATAAAGAACTCACACTACTCCACTCTAGGAACACAATCCAATTTAAAAAATGGTCAAAGAACCTAAATAGGTACTTCTCTAAGGAGGACATACACATGGCCCATAGACATATGTAGAGATGCTCAACATTGCTAGCCATCAGAGAGATGCATGTTAAAATCACAATGAGATATCTCCTCACAACTGTCAGAATGGCCATCATAAACAAATCAACAAACAACAAGTGCTGGCAAGGATGTGGGGAAAAGAAAACCCTAGTGCACTGTTGGTGGGAATGCAGACTGGTACAGCCACTGTGGAAAACAGTATGGAATTTCCTCAGAAAACTAAAAATGGAACTGCCTTTTGGCCCAGTTATTCCACTGCTTGGAATATACTCCAAGAATCCCAAAACACCAATTCTGAAGAATTTATGCACCTCTATGTTCATAGCAGCGCTATTTGCAATAGCCAAGTGCTGGAAACAGCATAAATGCCCATGAGTAAATGACTGGATCAAAAAAGTAGATGCATTTTCACAATGGAATACTATGCAGCAGAAGGAAAGGAGGAACTCCTACCTCTCGTGACAGCATGGATTGAAGTGGATAAGTAAATATAAGCCAGTGAGTGAAAGATATACCATCTGATCTCACCTATAAGAGAAACCTAATGAACAAAAATAAATTTACAAGCAAAATAGAACCAGAAATATGGAAACATGGAACAGACTGACAGTGATAGGATGGTATAGGGAAGGGGTATAATGGTGGAAAGAAGGGGAAGGGAATAATCAAAGAAGCTGTATAAATGACTCATGGACATGGACAACTGTGTGGGGATTGACTGTGGGAGTGGGGGCTGGGCTGGATGGAGGAGTGCCAAGGGGAAAATAGGGGACAAGTATAAAAGAATAACAATAAAAATTTAAAAATAAAATGTGTGCATCTGGGCTAGTTCTACTGTCCTACACTACTCAATATTTGGCCTTAAATTTGTGCATATTTACATATTTACAAATTATATACTTATTCTTCAGGGCTAGAGAAATGTAAGAAATTACTGCCATTTTTGAATAACAGGAAAGTTTAACTTGGTAAGATGGTAGTGCAGTGTAACTAAGAACTTCCACTTTGGAGTCAGCCAGCTAAGGTTTGAATGCCAGCCCCATCACTAAGTATGTGACATTAGACAGGTCCCTTTCCATTTTTACACAATTTTTTAAAGTATAAATGAGAATGTGAAGATTTAGCCAAGAGTTTGGCATATAGTAAACTCCTAATATATTGACCACTGTCATAAACATCATCATTATTAACTTCTTAGACTAGTTTTACTTGAGATTAGAATTGAGGCCTATTAAATTGCATTAGACTTCCGTGGCTGCATAGTAAACCACCAAACACTTAATTGCTTACAACAACTGTATTTACTAGCTCACAATTCTTTGCATTGGTAATTTGGGCTCAGCTCAGCTGGGTGCCTGGGCTGTGTTGGACTCCCCTATTCTTGGTTGGGCTTGCTCATATTTGGGGCCTCCATTTGGTTTCATTCTCAAGTGGGCTTTCTGGAGCTGTTTACATACCATCCTGCTGGTGACTGGAAGAGGCTTGGCCTCTTCAAGTTCAGGTTCAGGCTTCTAACACCCACGTATCATTTCTGCTGCATTCTAATAGTTAAAGTCACAGGGTTAGCCCACTGTGACTTTAATTCTAATTCTAAGGATGGGCAGTAGAGTTTACTTTTTGATGAAAGTTGCTGCAAAGTGTTTCTAATTTTTTAGTCTGCAATATAGACTAAGCAACATAAAACACTATTTCATGCTGATTTAAGATCAGCTGATTGACTTTTGATAAGGAACAAAAAATTACAGTTAAATGTCAGGACATTTTTAAAGACTCAGTAATATACCATATTCATAAAAAGAAATCAGTTTTGATACAATAAGTAAATAAAACTTTAAAAAATACTCAGATATTAAATTTGGTTTTTAGAAAATCTTCACTATTGGAAATTAAAATAAGGATATAATTTTTATTCTTCCTGATAAAGCCATTTTAAATATAATGAAATACCCAACTGGCCAGGTGGCTCAGTTGTTTGGATCATCGTCCCTTATTCCAAAAGGTTGTGGGTTCAATCCCTGGTTGAAGCAGGTATGGGAAGCAACAGATCGATGTCCCTCTCTCTGTCACTCTCTTACTCATTCAGTCTCTCTCTCATCAATAAATAGATCCTTGGTTGGGAATTAAAAAACAGAAATAAATACCATTTTTCTTCCCCCTCAAGTTAATAAAGCACAAATTTTTTATTGTTGCTCAAGTACAGTTGTCTCCATTTTTTACCCTTCCTCACACCTGCCCTCCAACCTACCCATCCCTGCCTCCCACCCTTGAACTTACACTTTTTTGGCTTTATCCATGTGTCCTTTATACATGTTCCTAGATGGCCCTTCCACTATTATCCCTCTCCCCACTCCTCTCTGGTAACTGTCAGTTTGTTCTTTATTTCAATGTTTCTAATTGTATTTTATTTGCTTGTTTGTTTCTGGTTTTATTTTACTTGCTTGTGTTGATAATTAGGTTCCACTTATAGGTGAGATCATATGGTATTTCTCTTTCACCACCTGGCTTATTTCACTTAGCATAATGCTTTCCAGTTCCATCAATGTTGTCACGAAAGGTAGGAGCTCCTTTCTTTCTGCTGTGTAGTAAGTATTCTATTATGTAAACGTACCATAGTTTTTTGATCCACTCTTTTACTGATGGGCACTTTGGTTGCTTCTAGCATTTGGCTATTGTAAATTGTGCTGCTATGAACATTAGGTTGCATTACTTCTTTTGAACTGGAGTTTCAGGATCCTTAGGGTGTAATCCCAACAGTGGTATTTCTGGGTTAAAAGGTAGTTCCATTTTTAGTTTTCTGAGGAAATTCCATACTGTTTTCCACAGTGGCTGCACCAATCTGCATTCCCACCAACAGTGCACTAGGGTTTTCTTTTCCCCACATCCTTGCCAGCACTTGTTGTTTGTTGATTTGTTTATGATGGACATTCTCACCGGTGTGAAGTGGTATCTCATTGTGGTTTTAATTTGCATCTCTCTGATGGCTAGTGATGCAGTGCATCTTTTCATATGTCTCTAGGCCCTCTGTGTGTCCTTCTTGGAGAAGCATCTGTTCAAGTCCTTTGCGCATTTTGTAATTGGGTTGTTTGTCTTCAAGGAGTGGAGTCATGTGTGTTCTTTATATGTTTTGGAGATTAAACCCTTGTCTGAGGTATCATTGGCAAATATGTTTTGCCATGCAGTTGGTTTTCTTTTAATTTTAATGCTGTTTTTTTAGCCATGCAGAAGCTTTTTATTTTGATGAGATCCCATTTGTTTATTCTTTCCTTAATAAAGGACAGTTTTTTTAAGTTTGCAAACTTGCTATGTCATATAGTTTTCAGCTTATTTAATCTCAGATGATGTATTAATAAGAAATAAAGTAATTTGTGTCAAATACAGTAGGCCAACTGATAAAACTTTTGTTTCTGTGAAGAATTGAATTCAGATTTCATCTATATTCCTCTACCTGAGTTGTTGCTAAATAAAGATGGGTTTTTAAGTAAGTTAAGTCTAAATGGAATCTAGCAAATTTGCTTAAAAAATATACACTTATTTGCAATGTTGTATTTTATTGAACTACAAAAATTAAGTACAATGTTAGTGTTCCTTGAACTAAATTCTATCAAAAGTAAAAATGTAGTGATCCATAGGCACAGATCTTAATTTCTCAATATCCATTAAAAAAAGATTTTATTTATTTTATTTTTTAGAGAGAGAGGGAGGGAGGGAAAGAGAGGGAGAGAAACAATGTGTGGTTGCTTCTTGTGCACCCCCTGCTAGGGACCTGGTCTGCAACCCAAGCATGTGCCGTGACTGGGAATTGAACAAGTGATCCTTTGGTTTGCAGTCCAGCACTCAATCCACTGAGCCATACCAGCCAGACTCTAATTTCACACAGGTTACTTTCAAATAATCATTCTTAATAATTGGGTTTCTTAATTATTACTTTAGTTTATGTAAGCTGAAACAGCAAAGAATAAATGCAACATGAGGTCAGAAGATAGTAAATTTTAATGGGGTGATTATATAATATTTTCAAGGGTACTTTGAGTCTTCTTTATACAGAAATCTCAGTAGAAAATAAACTCACTAGTATTTGAACAGCATGGATAATTTTTTATTCCTTTGAATAATATGCTGAAATGAGTTTTAGAAAACTAAAATATTCTTGTACAGTTAAAAGCATAATGTAAAATCATTGTAAAAGTAGTGACTTAGGTTGTTTGGTGTATTGAAGTGTAATGAGGTAAGTATCTTAATATTTCATTCTCATTGATTCTGGTTGAATCAATGCTTCTTAACCCTGGCTTTACAAGCTTCCCAAACATATGTTGAACATTTTTAAGAAAGTTCCAGGGATTCTGATGTGGCACATGCCATCATAGCATTGGCCTTGGTAAAATCTTGCTGCCATTTGTAATGGCAAATGTATCACAAAAAGTTAACACAACAGTGCACATCCAATCTTCTGAAGTTGGTTTTTAAGTGCTAATGTTTTATTTGGAGACAGAAATCCTAGCTTAAGACTTATTCAAGCAATTTTTAATAAAGTTACATATTGAAATAAACACTTAGAAAGTAGCAACCACCAAAATTATAATCTCAGAAGCTGTTGTGAAAGAAATACTAATGCTGTTTAAATTTTTGGAAGCATGTGATAGTTATAAGCAAATGTGGAAAACAAACATTACTTGGTATTTACTGTTAAACATCAATTGTTTTCTTTCTTAATATAAACAGAAGTGGGGTATATTATTATTTCAATGTTAAAATACAAAAATTTTGAATAAAATTTACCATATCATAATGTGATTCCTCTTTTTCCATTTGAGTTCTAAGTAAATTAGTTAGGCTCTAAATTGTTTGTAATCTCTGGTCATTTAAATTTGTTGCACTTTTGAATATGTTAAAGTTATGATATTCCCTCTGTACCTTCTGTTTCTGGTTGATTTTATATATTGTTTTTCAGCTGACTACCTGGCTCAGGCATTTGATTCTCTTTGTTTGGACTTAAAGACAGAAGAAGGAAAAGTCTTATTTTTAGAGTATCAAGCTGTTCCAGTAATATTAAACCACCTACGGATATCCAGTAAAGGACTCTTATCCAATGTCATTGATAGTTTGCTTCAGATGACAGTGGAATCTAGTAAGTTTTAAAGTTTTATATACATAAAGAAATACTGGTGAGATGATTTTTCTCATCTGTTCTAAATGTATAATTCTGCATATAAGACAGCATATACATGCTTAAAAATACTTTTAACAGGACTATAATAGAGTCATTAATAATATCAGTAAGTTATAAAACCTAACCCTTTGTCCAAACCTTCTCTAACTTAGCACAATTTCCAGTAGTCATCTCAGTTATGCTACTTGTATATTCAAGCTACTTTCTTGCTTCTCTTTTGTATCATCATTCTGACAGTTCTATTCTTATATTCCCTGTTTGCTCAGAGGGAATGAGATCATCAAATGTTTCTCCACCAGAAGTGAGAATAATGACAGTCATTTCCCTATTGTTGCCTGTCTACCCTTACTGTTTTTTTGGAGGCTATTCTTTTATATTCATATTTATAATGTTTTGTAGTCTGTTTTTTTTTTAATTTTTTGTTTTTTGATGACATACAAGTTCCTTTGTTACTGGTGGTTCCTAACTTAGTAGAGGGATGCCGAACATGAATATTTTCATTAGCTTTGGTTGCCTTTGCTCTTTCAATCCCAAGCAACCCCCTTGACTTAAAACAGGCAGCCATTTTACTTAAGTAATTCTTTTTCACTTGTAGTCTATCCTGTTTCCTATACTTCTTCCCTCTGTAGCACTTCTAAAATTAAAATGTTTATGCCTTCCAGAAAGTGGAAACTAAACATGGAAAGCCATGGCTCACTGTGGTAGTAAGCAATCTATTGTACTTGGTGTTGCTTGCCTGGGTGCATAGCATGGTTATGCTTCTAACTAGGTGTTTGGCATATGGCTTCACATTTCCAATTCACTTTTATATACAATCTCATTTTTCCTACAACATCCCTCTGAAGGAGGCCAGATAGAAAAACTGAGGCCTAGAAAAATTAGGTAACTTGTTCATGGACTCCACAGCTCTGCAGTGATAAAACTGGACTTCAAACTAGGTCTCCGATTCAAAATGTAAAGTGCATTTTACCATATAGCACCATAACGAGGTTTTCCAGGTTTGTTTGTTTTTCCCTCCAGCCACAAAATGTCGTATTTTCACTGACCTGTTTTGTTATAATTTTTAGCCATTTGTAACCATAAGATATTGGGATTTATAGTTGAGGAACTAGCTACCTTGGTAAGTAATCTTGGGTTTTTGAATCTCAATGTACCAACTTAAGGTGTAGAGCAAAAAGTGAAAAATTGTCAACTGAGACACAGAGACCCAATATCACTTGTTTAAGTGGGTAGATTTCCAACTAGCTTCATAGAAAATATTTTGTTTAATGAGGAAAACAAAAATCCTACAGATTCAAATATCTATTCATCAAATACAAATCTGTATATTTCTGACAGAGATGAAGTTTTTTGTAGCCAAAGGACAACTAGGTAAAATTTTATGAAATAGTGGGCCTACTTTGTTGGAATGATTTTGTGGCATCATAATGTTCACATCTGGAGAAATCGTATTAGCTTAGGTAGTCAATAGATGTTCAGTTCATTTACTTTGTTTACCTTTGTTAAAGTTATGCTGAAACCCAAGGCTATCATTTCTTGCTCAAATTGAATAAATGAAGCAAATTCTAATGTTGTTTGCTAGAAAGTCATGTTGTTTTTAGTGATGGGAACCTTTTGGAAGACCCATAATGGGAAGATCTTTGATGATATTTATATTCATTTTCTTGATATAGTTTCCATTTTTAATATAAATCCAGTAACTGGTGTTAGTGAGCCAACAGAATTTGTTGAAAGGATAAATTAGTGATAGATTAATACAGCAAATACTTCTCTAGCTATTGGTTTTATGCTTTTTTTCTGGATTTTACTATATACATAATTACCACATGCCATTTATTTTTAACTTACAGAAAAACTTGTTGGAAAAGAAATCTTGATAGAATTGATTTGCAGATGGCTTATCTCACCCATCAAAAGTGCATTTGTGGCCAGCTGTGTGTGGGATGCCATGTTTCAAGCATTGTATTTGCAGTGCTCTGCTGAACATTGGGGCTTCCTTTGAAATCCTTTCTAGAGCTTCAGTGCAAGGAGCTGGAGGGAGGTGTCAGTGGGCTGATCTCTAAGCCCTGGACTACCCAGAGTGCCTAGTACTGGTTAACTAGGAGGTCAGTATAGACACAGTGTTTAGAAACCTATATAGTAACTTAACAGTAATTTTATCTCTGTTAAATCCAATAATAATTTAAAACATTTGGACTTGTATTTTGTATATTTGTTTTATTTCATTTTCTAATGTTTTTAATGGTAATGTAAAAAGATTAACAGACACATTAAATTTTGAAAAGTTTATTTGAGCAAATGATTTAAATGGGGCAGCACCAAAACTGAAAATGGCTAGGGGTGCTCTTCAGGTGGGGCTTAGGACAGAGGTTTTCATAGAGAAGACATGGATATAAAGCAAAAAATTATTTGGCTATAACTTAAATATTTACTTTACTTAGGAATTAGGCTGTTATGATAGTCATTTTTGAGTTTCATTTTCTCTGGTTCAAGAAAATCTAGTTGACTGTTTATGATTGAGTTTTGTTTTCTGAGATTCAAGTGCATTGACTCTGGCTTAGGTTTTGTTTGTTGAGGTAGGCTACGCAATGGAAGGCACTAGAGCCGGCCCAGTCTAACAGCCTCCTTGTTGAACTACTTTAATAGAATTTGGTGAATGTGTGATGGATTCTTTGTGAAGGATTGGAAGTTTTAAAAGACTGGTCCTCCACCACAGTAGCTTGAGAAGCAGTGAGGTACTCCATCTGTGTGTATGTGTGCTTTATGCTAAATTATGTTATAGTTAGTGCTGCTGCAAGGGATTTTTCTTCTTCTTCCCTTCTACTCTCTCCCCAAATTCATCTTTTCAGATATGAGAAATTTTATTAGCTGCATAGGTATTATTTTTGCAAAAGCTGCTAAAACATTTCCTTAAGTATAAGTTAAAATCTGCATATTGATTTACCTCAACATATTTATTATAAGCACAATATTTCTTTTTAGATCCAGGGCTTTTGATTATATCTGTTTGGGGCATTAATGTATATTACATAGTAAGTTAGTAATGTAACTCTCAGAAAATTACTTAGTGATTTTTTTTCCCGCCAGTAGTTGAAACTTATTACTCACTGATTTGGATTTAGCTGTGTGAAAATTTGAGTGTAATTTTATTTCAAAGAAACCTTTTTTGATCAGACTTAGTTATTTTTAAACTATATTTTATTGATTATGTTAATACAGTTGTCCCAATTTTTCTCCCTTTGCCCCCCTACACCAAGCCCCACCCCATTCCCTCAGGAAATCCCCACACCATTGTCCATGTCCATGAGTCATGCGTATATGTTCTTTGGCTACTCTTATTTCCTATGCTCAACTTTACATCCTCATGACTATTTTGTAACTACCAATTTGTACATAATACCTTCACCCTGTCCCCCCTCCATTTGACAACCATCAAAGTGTTCCCTGTATCTATTACTCTGTTTCTGTTCTGCTTGTTTGTTTATTTTGTTTTTAGATTCAGTTTTTTTCCATTTTAAAAAATTTTATTGTTATTCAAGTACAGTTTTCTGCCTTTTCCCCTGCTTCAACACCACAACCCCAGCCATCCCCAACTCCCACCCCTGGTTCCACCTCCCCTTGGTTTTGTCTGTGTGTCCTTTGCATTTGTTCCCAAAAACCCTTTATCATTTTCCCCCCATTATCCCCTCCCACCTCCCCTCTAGTTACTGTCTGTTTGTTCTTAGTTTCAATGTCTCTGGTTATATTTTGCTTGCTTGTTTGTTTTGTTGATTAGGTTCCACTTATAGGTGAGATCATATGGTATTTCTCTTTCACTGCCTGGCTTATTTCACTTTAATGCTCTCCAGTTCCATCCATACTGTCACAAAGGGTAGGATCTCCTCCTTTCTTTCTGCTGTGTAGTATCCCATTGTGTAAATGTACCAGAGTTCTTTGATCCATTCATTTACTGATGGACAACTAGGTTGCTTCCAGCACTTGGCTATTGTACTGCTATGAACATTGGGGTGCATATGTTCTTTCGGATTGGTGTTTCAGGGTTTGTAGGATATAATCCTAGCAGTGGAGTTGCTGGGTCAAAATACAGTTCTATTTTTAGTTTTCTGAGAAATTCCATACTGTTTTCCATAGTGGTTGCACCAGTTTACAGTCCCACCAACAGTGCACTAGGGTTCCCTTTTCTCTACATCTTCTTCAACACTTCTTGTTTGTTGCTTTGTTTGTGATGGTCATTCTCACTTGTGTGAAGAGGTGTCTCATTGTGGTTTTATTTGCATCTCTCTGAAGGCTAGAGATGCTGAACATCTTTTCATAAATCTCTGGACCCTTTGTATGTCCTCTTTGGAAAAGTATCTGTTCAACTCCTTTGCCCATTTTTAAATTTTTTTTTGTCTTCCTGGAGTGGAGCTGTGTGAGTTCTCTGTATATTTTGGAGCTCAAACCCTTGTCTGAGGTATCATTGGCAAATATGTTTTCCCATAAAGTTGGTACTCTTTTCATTTTAATGCTGTCTTCTTTAGTCATGTAGAAGATTTTAATTTTGATAAGATCTCATTTGTTTATTCTTTCCCTTATGTCCCTTGTTCTATGGGATATATTAGTAAAAATATTGATGCATGGTATATCTGAGATTTTTCTGCCTATATTCTCCTGAAGGACTTCAGTGGTGTGCTGACTTGTACTTATTCTTTTAATCACCTTGAGTTTATTTTTGTGTATGGTGTAAGTTGGTGATCAAGTTTCATTTTTTTTTTTTTTGCATGTAGCTCTCCAGCTCTCCCAACATCATTTGTTGAAGAGGCCATTTTTCTCCATTTTATGTTGCTGCCCACTTTGTCAAATATTAATTAACCATAGAGACTTGGGACTATTTCTGGGATCTCTGTTCTGTGCCATTTATCTATGTGTCTGTTCTTATGCCACTACCAGCCTGTTTTGATTACAGTGGGCTTGTTATACACTTTGATATCAGGTATTGTGGTCCCTCCTACTTTGTTCCTCTTTCTCAAAATTGCTGCAGCTATTTGGGGTCATTTATGGTTCCTTATAAATTTTTGAAGTGTTTGTTCTATATGTGTGAAATATGCCATTGGTACTTTAATAGGTATTGCATTGAATCTATAAATTCCTTTGGTAGTATGGACATTTTGATGATAATTCTTCCAACCCATGACCATGGTACATGCTTGCACTTGTTTGTGTCTTCTTTAATTTCTTTCTTTAGTGTTGTGTAGTTTTCTGAGTATAGGTCTTTTACTTCCTTGTTTAGGTTTATTTCTAGGTACTTTATTTTTCTTGTTGCTATATCAAATGGGATTTTTTTCCTGATTTCTGTTTCTGATATTTCATTGTTGGTATACAAAAATGCCTTTGATTTCTGAATATTGAGTTTGAATCCCACTGTTTTGCCAAATTCATTTATTAGGTTGAACAGTTTTTTGATGGAGTCTGTAGGATTTTCTATGTACACTATCATGTAATCTGCACACAATGATAGTTCTTTTTCCTCTTTTCAAATTTTGATGACATTTATTTCTTTTCTTGCCTGATTGCTGTGGCTAGGACTTCCAATACTATGTTGAAGAGAAGTTGTGAAAGTGGACAAACTTGTCTTGTTTGTGATCTTAGTGGGAAAGTTTTTAGTTTTTGCCCATTGAATTGTAGGTCTTGTATATGGCCTTTATTACATTGAGGAGTGCTCCCTGTATTCCCACTTTGCTGAGTGTTTTTTTTTTATCATGAATGGGTGCTGTACATTATCAAATGCTTTTCCCCCATCTACTGATATGATCATGTGCTTTTTGTCTTAGCTTTTGTTTTTGTGATGTATTACATTTATTGATTTGTGAATATTGTACCATTATTGCATCCCTGGGATGAATCCCATTTGATCATGGTATATGATATATTTTTTTAATTTTATTTTAATTGTTGTTCTTATACAGTTTTCTGTTTTCTACTCCCATCCCATCCCTCCACCCCAGCCCTCCCCAGCTCCCTCCCATTTCCACCCCCCCAGCTTTTGTCCATATGTCTTTCATACTTGTTGCTCTAATCCCTTCCCCTTTTCCCTGGATATTCCTATCCCTCTCCTCTCTTGTTCTCAATTTCAGTGTCTTTGGTTATATTATGCTTGTTTGTTTGTTTTTTTGATTAGGTTCCTGTTAAAGGTGAGAT